>CM046365.1:1979337-2021901 GCA_025413025.1 Ficus hispida
AATGCCTTGATTTCTGGTTACTCAAATAAATGCTCCTCGACATCAATTTTTTTGCTGCGAGAAATGCTTCAGTTAGGTTACCAACCAAATGAGTCCACATTTTCGGCTGCTCTTAGGTCATCAGCTGCCTTAGAGCTACAACAACTTCATTGTTCAATTACAAAAAAGGGTTATCAGAATAACGCATTTGTACTGAGCTCTCTTATAACCTCGTACGCAAAAAATGGTCTGACGTCTGATGCACTGGTCTTTGTCACAGCATCTAATAGTCCTCTTCTAACTGTCCCCTTTAACATCAGCGCTGGAATTTATAACAAAACTGGCAAGTATGATGAGACGCTGAAGTTACTTTCTCTACTTGAGGAGCCTGACAGTGTATCTTGGAACGTTATGATGGCAGCTGTGCTCGGAACGATTATTACGAAGAGGTCTTTGAGCTTTTCAAGCAGATGAATATGCTTGACATCTATCCCGACATTATACATTTGTCAGTCTTTTAGTGTTTGTGCTACACGTTGTAACCTTGCTTTGGGAAGTTCTGTTCATGGTCTTATCATTAAGACATATTTTAATCTCCGTGACACATTTCTCTGCAATGTCTTAATTGACATGTATGGGAATGTGGGGACATTAGAAGTGCAACGAAGATTTTTAATGAAACGACAAATAGAACCTCATCACGTGGACAGCTCTCATCTCTGCTCTTGGTCTTAGTGGCCATGCTCATGAGGCATTGGAACGATTCAGAGAATGGAGTTGCTGGGGTTTTGCCCGATAGTGTAGCCTTAAATGCAGTGCTTACAGCATGCAGACATGGCAGCTTAGTGTGTGAAGGTATCGAATTTTTTAGACAAATGGCAATGAGGTATGGGGTTGAACCAGAGATGCAACATTATCATAATGTGGTGGACTTACTAGCTAAAAGCGGACATGTGGGGGACACGGAGAAAGTTATTGCCAGCATGCCTTTCCCGCCAAATGCCATGATATGGCGTAGTCTCCTTGAAGGCAGCAAGAGACATAAACCAGCCGTTGTCATGCACTAGCCGTGTAAATATGATTCAGGCTAATCGATGTACTTCCTCGAGCACAAGTCATTGTTGATGTTTGTGTTGCCAGTCTAACCTAGGTATGTCTGTTGACATCCAAGCTTATGTTGGGAAACCATAAACGTAGAAAAAGGGATTGAAGAACAAACAGGTGGCTTCACTTCGGTTTCACACTCTTCGCTTTCTATTATTTGTTGGTATTTTTGTTTCACCATAAATCGGACGAAGTTTGCCCTTAGTTGTCTTGAAGTTAGCTGCTTGGCATGAGTAGCTTGGGCAGTATCATACAGAAGAAGAACGAAACGAAGTGAGAGGCCGGGAGCAGGGAAAAGAGTTGAGTCGATCAGGGACCGGGAGAAACAGAATGAAATTAGGCGCTGCCATTTTGTCACTTAGAGAACGGTCTGTATTCAGCATCCGAACAAATTGGTGCTGCAATTTCTCCAGGTAAATGTTCTTATTTCTTATTGCTTTTTTTTTTTTTTTTTTGAAGGTTCAATACATGATATTGGGTGGAGGGATTTAGAAATTCAAGAATATTTCAATCCATGCTTCCTCCTTGGGTAGTCACAGGCTATTACATTTTGCATGGGTGTCTTAAGGGGCTATTGTACTATACTTAAATGAAATCAGTTGTATTTGATCTTGTTGTGATGTCAGTTGTTAGACATAGACCAGTAGTACAAATAGAGGTTAGCAACTGAGGAGAGGCGGGAGCTAACGGGGAATCAGACTTGGGAAACCAAGTGAGGAGAGGTGGGTAGGTAGGCCCTCGATTCTCTACCTAAACTTTGTAGTTTATGGTCTGTCTTGGGCTATTGTTCTTTTACAGATTCATTCATCTTCAATGGAGATTACTTTTCTTGTTAATCTGTGTGTCGATGTCTTCGGTTCCTATCTGTCCTCCACGAACTTTTGGGAAGTAGATGCCCCGCAAAAAATATTCACCCTAGCATGTCTTCTTCGTAATTTTTTTTAAAAAAATTCTTTAATCTTCGGTTTAAACATTACCTTCTAGATTATTCAACTGTAAAAGTTGGTTATAAACCAGAAATATACCTGATTCTTGTTGCAGACCCAAGTACCACAGCTTTTAAAGAAGTTGCAATTATTCGTCATGAAGTAGTTGGTGAATGTGCTTTTGGTTTCATAACATCCACCGTCACCCTCCAGGTACTCATTTTTTCCGTCTTTTATTTATTTATTTTTGTAATGCCGCCCCCCACCCCCCCCCCCCCCCCCCCCACCAACAATTTTTTTTTAAATATAATAATGTTTTGTAATTCAATTCTTTCTTGGTATTTTATATTCCCAAAAATTGCATGTCCAACTTTTGCTTAGTATCTTACACACACTAATTGCTTTTTCTTATTCTAAAAAAGAAAAAAGGATTAATTTTATTTTTAGTCCTTGAACTATAAGTCCAATCCCTAAAGTTCCGTCCGGTTTTTAAAAGTTTTGGAGGAAAGGTCTATTATGGCATAAATTAATGGTTTTAGGATTGGTCCTAGGACGTTTTAAAGCTTGGGGACTAAATTGGGACTGGACCTATAATTCGGGAACCAAACATGAAATCAATCCAACCCGAAGAAAAATGGAAAAGAAAAGATTCAATTGTTCCATGTTCCAAGTGTAAAGAAATTGATTTAATTATTAATAACAGCAGTTGCGGTGAAATAATTACTTGCAAGACCAAACTACTAGCAGATTGTTTAATCTCTTCCTGTTATGATGCTTCACTAGAATAGCAGATTGTTCAACTCCCTTTAACCATTACAGAACGGAGGGAGACAAGCGGGGAATAAGAAGTTTGCTTGACATAACATTCTTCTGGGACGATAAAATGCATATGAAAGTTAAATTGAAGGTGATAAAGGATATTTTTCAACATGCGAATTTCATTGTAATGAATCATGTTAAGCATGTTGTGTATGAGTTGCTGAGTTCAACTGAGAATTTATTTTTGCTCCTTTTTTATGGGTTTCTTGCAGAGGGATGATGAAGATGAAGAGTTGTGTAGTGTTTTTATGGCAACAAATCATCTTTACATCAGTAATATAGTCTTGATCAACTCCAAAGGAATCATAAGACCAAATCTATCTATATCCGAGAAGGCATATGTATGTCTGCTGTTTTAACAATTGCCATCTTCTCTACCCTTTGTCATGACCATTGTTAAATTGGTAACACAGTTCTACAAGTTCCTTTTTCTTTGATCTATATTGGTAGAGAAAAATCGTGTCTCATTCAACCATACAACATTTCATAGCTGATATTATTATACGAAACTTCAGTTTAGAAGATGTATTTTGAACCTAAAAATCACACTTTCTAGTAATCTCGTCGTTAGCTTTGTTTTGGTGGCCTGCCTTCGTGGATCATGAGTATCTGCTACTCTTTTGCAACAACCACGGAGACTTATAACGTACATTTTCAATGACTTATTCTGCGTGAGAGTGTTTTTGAGTAAGATTTCTAGTTCATCTTTTTGTAGCACTAGTATGAATTGGCAAGAGGAAGCACAAATATCAAACTTACCATTATTAAAGCATTGAAAAATGCTACTAGTTCTATCCCACATTTCTCACGTTTTCTTATTTTTGGGTTGCAAAGCAGAGATGATGGTTGCGGCGGTATGACAATGCCTCATCCCGCAAGTTGTTTCGCCTAAACAAAGAGTTTCTCCACAAACTCAAACAATTCCTTTGAGCAGAATCATGTAATGTAATGGCACCAAAATTGAGCCATTTCAGGTTTTTATTTTTATTTTTATTTTATTTTTCACGTGTTCATATACACATATATGTTACAGAAAAAGTGTTCTCCGGCGAGCGGAATTTTTTTAAATTACATCGATTGTTTTCACTGTTTTTAACTCCTATTTTATTATTTCCTCAAAAAATATATATATATACTCCTATTTAGTTAGAATCTGGCTTGGTGCATTTGTGACCAAGTGGTCATTTATTTACAAAATGAAGCTCTACCAACCTAGTGATTGTTATCTCAGAATAATTTTTGGACTCCAGAATGGGGGAGCTCCGGATACCTCGGAACACCCCATTTTCGGAAACCACCGCGAACATCGGAGGCCGACTTTTTGTTTGGTAGGAAGCTATGCAGAGCTTCCCATTCCAGAGCCGCATATCAGGATGCTTTCTTATTTCCTTTTTTGTTCTTCTGGTCCTAATCTTCATAGCTTGCATGGTTGATTTTTTTTTTTAATTGGTCAAAGCATATGTTGTATAAATTAAAAGCCTTGATTCCTAAGATAATCATGTAATAAGTTGTCATCTTTCTATTAATAAATACAATCAATGTAGTGATTTTTTAAACATTGTGGCAAATCTATAGTCCTTAGTGAATTTTTATTTTTCTTTAAATTTTATCCTAAATTTTTACAATTTTCATACTTTGCACTCATTGAAAATTTAGCTTACGTTTGGTATACGGGTTTGGAATTGGATTTTTAGGTTGAATTTGACTGATTTTTAAAAACTAATTATAATTTTTGTTGACTTTTCAAAAAAAGATGAAAACTAAGATGTACACTTTAGGTTTGAAATGGATAGCCAAACGGAATCTTACGTTTAGAACAAATATTTGAGAATAAATTTTTATGTTGAAGCTGATTAATTTTTCAAAAATTAGTATAATTTTTGTTGGCTTTTCAAAAAAAAAAATGATAAAAATTGATATGAAAAAAGAATCTTATATAGCCCTATTGAAAATTTACCTTTTAGTTTGATATACCCTATCAATAAGAGTTCAATTTTAACCGTTTAGATAGAATCTAACAGTTCAGATGTTGCTTGTCTATGGTAATTAACATACACTTTACCTTTACAGTAGTATTTGATTAAGAAATCAAAAAATAATTTAAAAAAAATTTAAAAATTTCCATCACCAGGGTTGGAACCGAGGAGGGGGGTCGAGCGTCAGGGGGGGCAAATCTGGTTGAGGGGTCCGTCGCCAGCGTTGGGGAAAGGAAGGGGTGGTTTATTTATTTATTTATTAATCTATACAAATATGAGATAAGGTGTATGATAATTATGATATACAAGCAGCGTCTTAACCGTTCGATTACATCGTAACGATTTAAAAATGAGCTCTATCGATATAGTATATAAAAGAGACTTTACCGTAGCTTTATCTTATATTTTGATGGTGTTTTTATTTCATAAAAAAAATGGTATACAATCCCGCTAATATTTATGTGTGGTTCCGTTATTTTTTAAACACCTATTAATAAATAATAATAAAATCACATGTCACATAAGTTGATATACTGAAATTGGGATAATAATTTTTGTCTTTAGTATTTTTCTATGGTTATGTTTAGCATTAAGGTTTAACTCCAACTAAACTGTATTTTTTCATCCAATTTTTATCTTTTTTTTAAAAGTTAACAAAATTTATAATTAATTTTTAAAAAGTCAACCAACTGAAACTTAAAAATTTGATCTCTAATTAACTCACAAATAGAGATTATATTTAATGGTGTTTGGCTACTTTTCCTAGTTTGTTCAGATTGTCCCACAAGTATTACTCTTCCCACAAGCATTACTCTTCCAACAATATTTGTTCCCTTTTCCTTCTAATTCATGTTCATTAAACGCTGTACAACTTCTACCTTTTTTGACTTCGTTGCCACTCTGCGGCAACCAAGACAAGCCACCAAACATTTTATATTTTAATTAATTTTTTTTAGTTTAATTAATTAAAATCTTGCACGATACACTTCCCATCCAAGTCCCAATGCTGTGTTTTCCAGCCCAAGATTATATATATATATATATAGATATATATTTTTAACGAGATAGAGTGCTTGAAAAGTCGTTTATTTGTTCAACAATGATAAGAAAATCAGGGTCTCTAATATCATATAATAATACAAAATATTGTGAGACTTACAGACAAGACTCATTTTTCTACTAATTACGGTGTTCAATACGAGTTTAGATATGTTGTTCTTATTTTTTTTGTCCCCTCCCTTGACTGCCATTTCAACTTCAACCTTTTTTTTTTTTTTTAATTTGTTATATTATCTATTGTTTTGTTTGGGATTTAAGTTTAACTCCAATTAAATTGTATTTTTTAATTTCAGTTTTTATTTTTTTTTTCTGAAAAATCAACAAAAATTATAACTAATTTTTGAAAAATCAATCAAACTTCAATTTAAAAGTTTCACTTCCAACTAATTTATCAAACAGAGACTAAATTTAATAAGCTGATTATATTAATAGAAGCTGAATACTAAAGTTATGTTTAAATCTCCATTTTAAATATAGAAAAATGTTTGAACAATAAATTAAGAGCGTGTTTGGTGGAGTAGTTTGAGTTGAGATTTTTAAGTTTAAATAGTAAATTTTTTTGAATTTTCAGAAAAGATAAAAAATTTTTTAGGAGATAAAAAATTTTTTAGGAAAAAGACAAAAAAAAAAATGAATTGGGGAGTTTGGATGGTTATTCCAAACTCTGCCTAAAGTGAAGATCCAAACTGTGACTAAAACTACTTAAATAATTCATTTAGGTATCAAAATTTAATTAGAAAAAATAAGTAATTAGATATGAAATTGAAACAGTAAATTTGAATTCACTAAAAAAGTGTATAGAAATGTTTTTTTGAATTCAAAGGCAGCACATTTTTTACTCTAATTTTTTTAAAATCCAAATCATGACCCCCATGTGAGTCAATTGATGCTCCTTTTTTTTTTTTTTTGGTATTTATAAAGGAGAAAAGAAGCTATTTTGAAAACGTTTGGTACTTAAAGGCAATCCAAGGGTCTATATTATGACAACAGACAGCTTATTTTAGAAAGATGACTAATCCAACGGTTCTAAAGGCATCACAAAGAAGCATAATGAGATTTGAAGCTTTAAAATCCCCGCGCCAAAAAAGGCCAGAGACGCAAATGGCGCCAACAATAGGACAACGCTCTCATGCTTTTTAGGTCGTCCAATGCTAAGTTGACGGCTCACATGTAACTTCCATTGATTTTTTTTTTTTTAAATTTTAATAAATGTAACTTCCATTGATTGGAGTACAGTTAAGCGTGATATTTTTGGCATTTCAATTAGTCTCAATATGTGTTTGAATTGCATGTTCAAAAGTTTTTCATTTTAATTTTTATGTTTTTTTAAAAAATTAACAAAAATTATAATTAATTTTAAAAAATTAATCGATTTTAACTTTTAAAAATTTAAACTTAAATCCATGTTCCAACGCCTATTAGTTTTGATGATACTAACACCTTCGAGCGTTTTTCATGAGAAAAAGGGTGGACGTGGGTCCCACGATAACAATGAGGGTTTGTTTGGCATATTGATTTGTTTTAAATTAAACTGTACTTTTTTCATCATGTTTTTTGTGTTTTTCTGAAAAGTTTTTTGTCTTTTTTGAAAAAGTCAACAAAAATTACTATTTAAACTTAAAAATCTCAACTTAACTCAAACTCAACTTATGCACCAAACACCCCCTAAGAGTGAATTGTCGGACTTTCGACACAAGATGATAGAAAAACCCTACCCGGTGACCCCATAACCGCACTCACGAAAATCACACCTCTAAAGGGGCAGGCCTTGGCCTTCCTAATAACAACAATTAACAAAAGATTCGACCAACAACCAAAAAAAAAAAATAATAATAAAAGAAAAAAAAAAACCCCCTTCTCATTCGGCGGGAAAATTCAAACTTTAGAGGGAAAACCCAGGAAAATTTCGCTCTCAAAAAAGTTAAAAAAATTAAAAATTAAAACCCTATTCAACAGAAAGCTTTCAAAACCCCCTCGCTTTCTCTTATATAAACCGTACACTCATTTCTTCCCCCCTGTGCACCCCAACTGTTCGACAAAATTCCTCACCCAAGAAAGTCCGAGAAACCGAGAGAAAGAGAGGGAAAGTGAGATCGAAATCATGTATGTCGTGAAGAGAGACGGGCGTCAGGAGGCCGTGCATTTCGACAAGATCACCGCCAGGTTGAAGAAGCTCAGCTATGGCCTCAGCATCGAGCACTGTGACCCTATTCTGGTCTCACAGAAGGTCTGCGCAGGCGTCTACAAGGGCGTGACTACCAGCCAGCTCGACGAACTCGCCGCCGAGACCGCCGCCGCCATGACCGCCAACCACCCGGACTACGCTTCCGTCAGTTTTCTTTTCTTTCCCGATCTTTGGCCATTTTCTTTTATTATGGGTTTTTCGTTTCTTTGGTAGATCGGATTGTTGAATTGTTGTCTGGTTCTGGATTTCGTCTGGGATTTCTCTTTTTCTTAGTTTTTATCCGTGCATTTATTGTATGTTTCTGTTTTACTATCGGTTTTGTTAGTTAGATCGGAAGGTTTAGTTGGTCTTTGTTATAAGGATTAAACTTTTGCATTTCTCACACACACAAACACACACACACACACACACACACATCTATAGATGTGTGTATTCGATTAGTTATTTTCTCAGAAGAAAAGTAGACGAATTGCCAAGTTGAATTTCGGTTTCTTTGAATTTGATGCAGTTGGCTGCAAGGATTGTTGTCTCGAATCTGCACAAGAACACCAAGAAATCGTTTTCGGAGACGTAAGCCTCATTTAGATTTGCGTCTATTTTCTATATATACAAACGTGGTTAAGCAGTTCTTACTTCTCATCCAACTTTTATTTTCTATGCGGGTGGATGCTTAATGCAGGATCAAAATCATGTACCACCATGTTAGTGAGAGATCTGGGCTGAAGGCTCCGTTAATAGCGGATGATGTCTACGAAATTATCATGAATGTAATTTAATTTTCCTTCTTTGTTTATTTTTATTATTTTTGCATTTATGTTGGCTAGTTTGGCATTTGTAATTATTAAATTCTGACTTTTATTATTTTTCATTACTAGAATGCTGCTCGACTGGATAGCGAGATAATTTACGACCGGGACTTTGACTATGATTACTTTGGCTTCAAGACCCTTGAGAGGTCGTACCTCTTGAAGGTACAAGGGAAGGTCGTTGAAAGGCCTCAACACATGTTGATGAGGGTTGCTGTTGGAATTCACAAGGAGGATATTGATTCTGCTATCAAGACATATCACATGATGTCTCAGCGGTGGTTCACTCATGCCTCCCCGACCCTTTTCAATTCAGGAACGCCAAGGCCTCAGGTATGTTTGTTGTATCTATGGATATTCTAATTGAATTTGTCCTTTTAATTTATGATACCTAGTTCACCTGGTTCTTGCTTGTTTGTTATGGCAGTTGAGTAGCTGCTTCCTGTTGTGCATGAAAGATGATAGCATTGAAGGGATATACGACACCTTGAAGGAGTGTGCTGTTATTAGCAAATCAGCCGGAGGAATTGGTGTCTCAGTTCACAATATTCGTTCAACAGGGAGTTATATTCGGGGAACCAATGGGACGTCTAATGGCATTGTTCCAATGCTACGGGTTTTCAATGACACTGCTCGTTATGTTGATCAAGGGGGAGGGAAGAGGAAAGGTATATATTCTCCTATTTTTTCTATGGTATGCTTTTTTGTTTGAAGCATCAAGTGTTTCTTGCCTTGATTTGTCTTAACATTACTTTTGCTACTTATAGGTGCTTTTGCTGTGTACTTGGAGCCATGGCATGCTGATATATTTGAATTTCTCGATCTAAGGAAAAACCATGGAAAGGTATGATCTGAACTTGTAGCCCCTGAATTTCTTGTCGCTTTGGAAGTTATCCAAAACTACTGTGTGCATTCATTTTAGCATCTTGATTTGTCTAGTTTCACACTTGTTTTAGTATGATATCAGGACTGATAAAGATCATGTAACCCATTTGTCATTGTAGGAGGAGCATCGTGCCCGTGATCTGTTTTATGCTCTTTGGGTGCCTGATTTGTTCATGGAACGTGTCCAAAGTAATGGACAATGGTCGTTGTTCTGTCCTAATGAGGCACCAGGTTTGGCAGATTGCTGGGGTGAAGAATTTGGAAAGCTTTACTCTGAGTATGAGAAAGAGGTAGATCAAAAATTTCCCTGCTCGTTTTATTGTATCTAATTTTTTGAAATTACATTTTGTTCTTATTTTGTGTTCACTTATTGGACATTTTTACAGGGAAAGGCGAAGAAGACTGTCCCGGCACAGACTTTATGGTTTGAGATTCTGAAATCCCAGATTGAAACTGGAACTCCCTATATGCTTTTTAAGGTGCTCAACTTGTAATCTGATTTCTAAACGTATCTAATTGACGTTTTGCTTTCTCTAATGACAATGTTGTCTTTCTTTCTTCTAACTTTTTATTTGGTTTTTTTTTTTTTTTTTTTTTTTTTTTTTTTTTTTGCCTTCTAAAGGACACTTGCAATAGGAAAAGTAACCAACAGAATCTGGGTACGATTAAATCTTCAAACTTGTGTACTGAGATAATTGAGTACACTAGTCCAACAGAAACTGCTGTGTGCAATCTGGCTTCTATTGCCTTGCCAAGATTCGTCAGAGAGAAGGTAAGGCTCTACTGGCATTTGCAAAATAAATTTGTTCCCTTTTCTCTTTTATGTTTTAGTTCAACGTGATGTGATACTTTTCTTGCTTGTTACAGGGGGTTCCGATAGAGTCACATCCTTCTAAGCTTGTTGGAAGCAGAGGTTCCAAGAACAGATACTTTGACTTTGATAAACTAGCGGAGGTTTGAGTTGCAACCCAAATCTAATCGTTTTGCAAAGTTGTCTTCCATTTCTCTTAAGTTATGGAGAGCATTTTAATTCTTGAGTTGATTGTTGAGATTTCCATTGCATTAAAATTTGAATCTTGGTTTTTCTTCTTTTGTTGGACAGATCACTGCTATAGTCACTACCAATCTGAACAGGATAATCGATGTTAATTACTACCCTGTTGAAACTGCAAGAAGGTCTAATTTTCGACATAGGCCAATTGGAATTGGAGTTCAGGGTCTTGCTGATACTTTCATATTGCTTGGCATGGCATTTGATTCGCCGGAGGTAATTCTCACTTCTGTTATGTTGCTTTATTTCAATCTTAACTTGAGTAATTTGAGTTTGCTGAAATCTGGTTGTGATGGCAGGCTCAACAACTGAACATAGACATATTTGAGACTATATACTATCATGCACTGAAAACTTCTTCCGAGTTAGCTGCTAAAGAAGGCCCTTATGAAACCTATGATGGTAGTCCTGTAAGCAAGGTATATGACTTTATGTAACGGCTTTCTGCAAAAAATGTTGATGTCATTATGTATTGGTTTCACTCCTTTTAGTGGCTTTGTAACATTAGCTTCTTAAATGGTCACTGCTTGTGCAGGGAGTTCTTCAGCCTGACATGTGGAATGTAACACCTTCGGATCGATGGGACTGGACGGCTGTAAGGGAAATGATATTGAAGAACGGTGTTAGAAATTCGCTTCTTGTAGCCCCAATGCCTACAGCATCGACCAGCCAAATTCTTGGAAACAATGAGTGCTTTGAGCCATATACTTCCAATATCTATAGTCGCAGAGTTTTGAGGTTTGCCTTTTTCAACCCGTCTTTCTAACCATTTTATAGTGTATGATTGCATGGTTTTAATCTTCTCTTAATCTTTGTTTCTTCAGTGGTGAATTTGTTGTTGTGAACAAACATCTGCTTCATGACTTGACTGAGATGGGCCTGTGGTCTCCTGCAATCAAGAACAATATAATTTATGAAAATGGCTCTGTTCAGAACATAGTGGAAATCCCCGATGAGCTTAAAGTCATTTACAAGTATGGAACTGCTACTTTCCTGCATGTTATACTAACATATTGGCTGCATTCTTGGTTTTGCTTTTATTTCTTGTGCTAAAAGAGTCTTTTGTAACCAGAACTGTTTGGGAGATCAAGCAAAGAACATTGGTTGATATGGCGGGTGATCGTGGATGCTACATTGATCAGAGTCAAAGCCTGAATATACATATGGACCAACCGAATTTCGGGAAACTTACTTCTTTGCACTTCTATGCATGGGGCAAGGTCTGAAATAGTTCCAATGTGCCAAGCGATCTGCTATTTCCATTGTTTTGTTCGGTGTCATCTACACAATTTTCACTCAGTAGACATTTGTATAGCCTGTTAATGAAAATTTTACTGACTTCCGTTTTTTCTCCTTCATTAAAGGGTCTGAAAACCGGAATGTACTACCTGAGGTCTCGAGCTGCTGCGGATGCTATCAAGTTCACAGTCGATACATCTGCCATCAAGGTAACGATCTAAATTTGCAACTTCTGCTTGCTCCTCTCAGTTGAATGTGTGCAAATCATTGGTTTGTGATTTTGTTATCTGTGCTATGCAGGAAAAAGCGAAGGTGGAAGATAATTCCGATGCCAATATGGCACAGATGGTTTGCTCGCTTACAAACCGCGACGAGTGCATGGCTTGTGGAAGTTAAAAGAGTACATGTATATATACATATGCGTTACTTCTTTTGGAGGGAGATGCTGTTTTCCTGCCGAGAGAACACAAGTTTGGCCTAACTTGCAGATGTTATGTGGGTGATCTTTTCTTGATCGGTTTTCCAAAATCTACTGATAAAAAAAATCCTCTGTATAGTTCAGAACCAGTTGTTAAATATGTATTGTCTGTGTTTGGTTTCAAGCTAAATATGGATGAACAAATACTAGAGCTACCTATGGAAGTCGACTCAACTCTTAACTATTTTGCTTTGGTTATGATACAAAAGATGGATTTAAATATTTTACGTGGAGTAATTACAAGTATAATTTAATTTTCACTCTTGGCTTTATTGTAGAGTTTGAATTTTCCACCATAAATTTAAGGGTTAATTTCACTTTTAGCACCTCTGAAAAAAATAATATTAAAAACAGCAGCACTTTTTGTTCTATTCAATTTCAGCACTTACCGTGGGGCCCAGTAGCATTTAATGTATATCAAAGTATAGGATTACCCTCATCTCCTACCCACGAAATAATCTCTCTCCCTCGCATGGCCGAAAAAAGTTTTTTTTTTTTCAAACCACCATGTACAGTGGTTTAGAGAGAGAAAACTGAAATCTAGAGAGAGAAAACTGAAAACTTATTTCCGCCTAGCCCCCCCCACCCATTTTGAAACCCGAAGCTTCATATAATATAGATAAACTTCCATGTAAAGAGAGAAACTTCCATTTACAGAGAGAAACTTCCATTTACAGAGATAAACTTCCATGTACAGAGAGAAACTTCCATCGAAAGTTTCTTTTTTTTTAAATTATAACTTTTTGTCATTTTTAAGTAAAGGTCATAACCATTATGACCACCCGGTCATAACCGTTATGACCATAACCTGGCTTTTTTTTTCGAATTTTACATTTTTTACTATTTTTTATCAATGGTCATAACCATTATGACCGCCTTGTCATAACCGTAATGACCAGTTCTTTTAATTTTTATTTTTAAAGCATTAAAAAATTTCGTTTGTTTTATTTTAAAAGAACTTTTTTAACTATTATTTAGCTATGGTCATATCCATTATGACCACCCGGTCACAACCATTATGACCACGCTTTTGTTTTATATAATTAAAATTGTTTGTTGTCGAACTTTTTTCCCTATTATTTAGCGATGGTCATATCCATAATGACCACCCGGTCACAACCATTATGACCACCCCTTTTTTAAGTCGAACTATTTTCACTATTTTTTAGCGGTGGTCATTTCCATTATGACCACCCGGTCACAACCATTATGACCAGTTTTTTTTTTATTAAAAATTTAATTTTTTTTATGTCGAACTATTTCACTATTTTTTAGCGGTGGTCATTTCCATTATGACCAGTTTTTTTTTTATAATTAAATTTTTTTTTTCGAAAATTTTGTCGAACTATTTTTTAGCGGTGGTCATTTCCATTATGACACCCGGTCACAACCATTATGACCAGTTTTTTTTTTTCGAGATTTTTGTCGAACTATTTTTAGCGGTGGTCATTTCCATTATGACCACCCGGTCACAACCATTATGACCAGTTTTTTTTTTTTTTTTTTTTAAAAAATTTTTTCGAAATTTTTGTCGAACTATTTTTTAGCGGTGGTCATTTTCATTATGACCACCCGGTCACAACCATTATGACCAGTTTTTTTTTGTTTTTTTTTTATTTTTTTTTCGAGATTTTTGTCGAACTATTTTTTAGCGGTGGTCATTTCCATTATGACCACCCGGTCACAACCATTATGACCAGTTTTTTTTTTTATAATTAATTTTTTTTTTTTCGAAAATTTTGTCGAACTATTTTTTAGCGGTGGTCATTTCCATTATGACCACCCGGTCACAACCATTATGACCAGTTTTTTTTTTCGAGATTTTTGTCGAACTATTTTTTAGCGGTGGTCATTTCCATTATGACCACCCGGTCACAACCATTATGACCAGTTTTTTTTTTTTAATAAAATAATTTTTTTTTCGAGATTTTTGTCGAACTATTTTTTAGCGGTGGTCATTTCCATTATGACCACCCGGTCACAACCATTATGACCAGTTTTTTTTTTTTTTGTTAAAATTTTTTTTCGAAATTTTTGTCGAGCTATTTTTTAGCGGTGGTCATTTCCATTATGACCACCCGGTCACAACCATTATGACCATTTTTTTTTGCCACGTCACCATACAATTTTTGGGTATGTATAAAGTCATATATGCCCTCAGCCAACCCTAAGCTGAAAATTTTCGTCCTAGCCCGCCATCCTCACTCCATTCCCTCCACATCCATAGCGACAGTATATAACCAACTGAACATAGAAAATTTTAATTTTTCGTCTCTAGTTTCGTTGATTTTCTCCCACCCAATCCTCGCGAATCATCCGTGGACCATTACCCATTGATCGAAACTGTCTCCCAGTATTAAAAATCCTTCCACATCTTGTTTCACTCTGTTAATCCGGCCGAATCTGCCAGATCTGCGTCAACTCCGTTTCCGTGGACCAGATCTACGACATAAGCCATCCTACCTTGCTTCTTAACTGTTCCTCATTTTTGAAATTTGTATTTAACCCTTTGACAGGAAAATTGTTTGTAGTTTTACAGTAAATGGAGGACGTTTGTGTTTTCATCAAGTATAATGGTCGATGGGATGGCACATTGAGTTACATCGGTGGAGAAATGAAGGGAATATTGGTGCCCGAGACGGCAACATACGGAGGTCTTATTGAGTTGGTCAGACGGGCAATCGGTATGAGGGTCCCAACCAATACTATAGTCATGCGATACGGTGTTCACCCTAGTATGCCTCTTGTCAGGATACAGTATGATGATGACGTTAAATTCTATATACAATTGAAGAAGAAGGATGTTCATGTGCTTAGTAAATTTCCTATTACCGTCGACGTTTTGGATGATACTGCGGCTGACGTCACGCCACCGGAGCTGGGTGAAAGCAACCACATAGACGGCCAATTCTCCAGAGTGGGTGCACAGAGTGATGAGGCCATGCAAATTGCTGATGAGAGAAATCTGAGAATTTCAACTCCTATTACTCGTTGCCCTCAACTTCCACCTCATGTTGACGAATTGAATGTTGGGGGTGATGCTCGTAAATCAAACGAGAATAGTGTCGACGTCAGCATTGGAGAACATTCTTTTGCCAATAACTTAACATCTCAATCCGATACTGTACCAAGCCCTGACAGGTTATCTGGCTCAGTAGTTGTTGCTGATTATACACCTGTCGCAATTTGCAGAAACTGTATTTTTCTTAACAAAAAGTTGTTGCAATACCATCTTCATCACGATGCCATGAGTAAACACTATCAATTCAGAGTGAAGAGGTCGACCGCTACTCTGTTACACGTTATATGTATAGATATCCAACAATGTCCATGGCAATTGCGTGCGACCAGGATGCGAGGTAGTGAAATGTTTGTCGTGAAGCGGTTCGACGACGTCCATAACTGTTCAATCGAAATTGTTCAAGGGCATCATCGTCAAGCCAAGAGTTGGATGATTGGGGAGTGTGTCAAGGCAAAATACTTGGATCCGACTAATACCTCATATAGACCTCGAGAAATCATGCGAGACATGCAGGCCGAATTTGGAGTCTCTTTCAATTATCTCCGAGCATGGCGAGGCAAGGAAGCAGCACTAACCAGCTTGAGGGGCAATGATTCAGATTCATACAATGGTAATTCACTTCCCTTTACTCTATCTTATAATACGTTTATCACCGACATTATAAGTCTTATAATAGGCTTTAATAACTGTTAAGTAAACTTGATTACATTACAGTTCTTCCCTCGTGGGCTGAAATGGTTAAGAGGAAAATCCTGGTTCCGACATTGACATCGAGACCGACTCATCAAATTGCTTAGAGTGTCTCTACATGTGCGTAGCTGCTTCGAAGCACGGTTGACCTTATTGTCGGCCAGTAATTGTGGTTGATGGATCCGCATTAAAGGCCAAATTTGGAGGGGTGCTTCTTGCAGCTTGCGGTCACGACGCAAATGGCTGCATATTTCCACTTGCATTTGGTATCGTTCAGTCCGAAAGCAACGACTCATGGACATGGTTCTTCGAGAAGCTCCGAGATTCAATCGGGCCTAGAGATTCTCTTGTAATTGTGGCTGATAGGCATAAGGGTATCGAGTATGCAGCCAAACTCGTGTATCCGGAGGCTGCCTTCGGGATATGCGTCCAACACTTGGCTGCAAACCTGAAGACCAAGTACAAGGATTTCAAAGGCCCTTTGAAGACATATTTTGATGGTGCATCGAGGTCGTATCTTTTAAGTGAGCACCATCGTCATATGGAATCAATCCGTACTCGTAACCCCGACATGCACCGATACCTCATGCAGGCCGATCCGAAAAAGTGGTCGCGAGCATATTTCAACGGCCGTCGGTATGCAATCATGACAACCAACATCGCGGAGTCATTTAATAATGTTGATCGGAAAGCCAGGTTAATGCCAGTTGGATTCTTAATGGAATGGTTGAGGGAACTATAACAAAGATGGTTTGTCAACAGGCGTGAGGAGGCCCTAAAATTGACTTCGAAACTTGCTCCAAAGGCTGAGAAGATGCTTCACACCAACTTCTCAATAGGCCTAAAAGTAACGGTACGTTATCATGCCAACTGCCACCACGTATATGGTATATGCGGATTTTCCCTTAATCCAACTTAACTAAATTCGTTAAATTTCCACTTCTTACAGCCGCGGCCAGCCGATCAGTTTGAGTACGCTGTCACCAACAATGCTGGCCAAATATGGATCGTTGATATGAGCCAAAAGACATGTACGTGTAGACGATTTCAGGTAGATCAAATTCCCTGCCCGCATGCCATGGCCGTGTGTAACCACCGACAATAGATCCATACAATTATTGCTCGGCATACTACACGAAAGATTATCTTTATGGTTGTTATTCATCTGTAGTCCATCCTATTGGCAGCTCTGATGGCTGGGATGTGCCTGAATCAATCCGGGCGCAAATCGTCAATCCTCCCAAAACGAAGCGTGGTCCCGGAAGGCCACGAGTTCGAAGGATTTTGTCCCAAGGTGAAGATCCCGACTCCGTTCGTTGTGGTAGATGTAATGGCTATAGACACAACCGACAAACGTGTACGAATTCAGTACCCTTAAGGCCCCGTCGAACAAAGCCAACTCCGTCCTTGTGACGAGGGGACGAAATCTGTGTAATACTATTTTTTCAATGGTCACAATGGTTGTGACCATCCGGTCACAACCATTGTGACCGAACTCAGTGGTTATTGAATGCCCTGCAAAAAAAAAAAAAAAAAACAGATTAACCGAAAGATTTCCACGTAATTACATTGTTAATCATTATATTATTATTAATATAATGATTTTAGTTTTAACGGTTCACGCCAACCGAGGCAGTATATTCATATTTGTATATCCCGCCATCAACTTTTGGGGCTGGGCCTTAAAAAGGCGGTCAACTTCGTTGTGACCGCCTGGTCAATATCGTTATGACTATTGTTAGCCCCTATCTAAAGCTTATTTTACCGTGGGCCCAATGGTTGTGACCGGATGGTCAAACCCGTTATGACCGAGGTCCTTTGTCAATGTGGTTTATAAAACATATATAAATTAATGAACATAAAATTTTTGTCAATTTTATTATTATTTCCCCTGGTCACAATGGTTGTGACCGGGCGGTCAAAACCATTGTGACCGAAGTCCTGACTCGTTATCTGTTTGTAAAAAAAAATTAAAAGATTATAATAACCTTTTAATGATTCCGATATTACTATTATATTATTATTAGTGTTAACTTTACACGCTAACCGAGGCATTAAATGTGTGCTTAGTAAATAAAGTCAGTAACTTTTGGGAAACGTATCGAAGAAGGCGGTGATGCTTGTTGAGACACGTCAGTAGCTATGGTTATCACTAGAGTGAGAAGCTTTGTGGAACATGAGCCTTTACCCTGGTCACAATAGTTGTGACCGGGCGGTCACAACCATTGTGACCGAAGTCCTGACGCAAGATAATGTTTAAAATTAAACAATTTAATATTATATTAATAAAATATAATTTTAAACCTTCGAATATTATTATTATATTATTATTAGTGTTAAAGTTACACGATAACCGAGGCATTAAATGCCTGCAGGGGAAACAACATCATTAGATTAACCTAGGGAACCGTAGCGAAGAAGGCGGTCAATTTCGTTGTGACACTCTGGTAACAATGGTTATGACTGGGGTGAATTACCGTGTAACAGGAGCCTTTACCCTGGTCACAATAGTTTTGACCGGGCGGTCACAACCATTGTGACCGAAGTCCTGACGCAAGATAATGTTTAAAATTAAACAATTTAATATTATATTAATAAAATATAATTTTAAACCTTCGAATATTATTATTATATTATTATTAGTGTTAAAGTTACACGATAACCGAGGCATTAAATGCCTGCAGGGAAAATTCAGTAACTTTTGGGAACCGTAGCGAAGAAGGCGGTCAACTTCGTTGTGACACGTCAGTAACTATGGTTATGACTATAGTGAGAAGCTTTGTGTATAACGCTTTTACCATGGTCATAATGGTTGTGACCGGGCGGTCACAACCATTATGACCGATATGATATGGAATACCAACAGTCTTTTGTACGACTTTGAGTGACAAAATACCAAATTTGCCCTCATCTCCTCCACGCGTAATAGTTAGTCACCCTATGCCGCTATTGGGTTAAAATTTTTAAAAAAGCTTTTACAGTTGTTAGAGAGGGAAACACCGATTCTAGAGAGAGAAAGAAGAAATCGTATCGTTTTCGACCAGACGTCTCCTGCATAACCGTCGTCAACCACCTACTATAGCCGTAAACAGAGATACTATAGCCGTAAACCGCCGATTCCATATCCGTAGAATGGTGACAATTACAGATATTGAGAGAAACAAGGGAGAAATGGATGTACACGAAACGAGTATAACTCCATCCAAGATATCGAAAGAGGAAGAGGTAAAATCTTTGATCGATGTTTGATTTAGTCAAAAAATAGTTTGCGGCACGTCCATGGTGCTAAATACCGACTCATCAAAAATTTTGTTTTAATTTTTTTTTTTATCCATTCACACAGGGGCAATATATCCGACTCGTACCAGACTCTGAGATAACACGGGCCAAAATCAATACTTTCATAAACATTAACGAGACATGGAAGAAACTGAGCCTGTGGTTATCTCCACGACAGTTGGCCTCCGTCAAAGACCAGCCATGTGTACAACCTTTCTTACATCTAGAGTCTCTAGGTTGGGCTGGCCAGTTATTCCGCAACATTGTTATGCGTCTTACAAACCACACAACGATGGGTGACGCACTGTGGTTCGAGATTGGAGACGAAATGGCCAGATTCTCCATAATGGAGTTCTGCCTAATTACCGGACAAAAATGTGCAGGGTCTACGCATCTACCGGTCGTCGAGAGCAGATTAATGGCAAGATATTTTTCGACGGTTAAGGGCGTATCGAGGGAAAATTTGGAACTACAACTGTCCAATGCTAAGTTTGACAACGACGAAGATGCCGTAAAACTTAGCCTTTTGTACATTATTTTCTCGATCCCTTTGTCAAATGCTATAACGGTGAAAATAGATCCCAAATATTTCGGTTTGGCAGACAACTTGGATGCCTTCAACGATTTTCCTTGGGGTGTGCTATCATGGGAGGCAACCCGTGCTGCAATATGTGCTACAGTGGAGAATAGGATTTCTTCGAAGAGACGACAAAAAAAACAAGTTAGCACAGTTCATTACAGCATTCCTGGGTTCCCACATGTCATACTCGTATGGGCATATGAGACACTTCCAACGATGGCTTCCAAGTTTACAACCAACTACTCACAGGCCGTTCCGCGTATGGCGTCCTGGACCACTGCGGAGACTGTGAAATTTGATGACGTTCAGCGGGCGTTCATGGAGGTTGGCGAATCACAGGTAATTCACATTCCGATACCATAACAAGTGCTAGTCATAGCCATTATGACCGGGCGGTCATAACCATTGTGACCGTGTTGGTCATAAACGTACTGACTAAGACAGGTCACAACCGTTATGACCGTCTGGTCAAAATCGTTATGACCAACACGGTCATACCATAATAAGATTCACTGACTCGTTATGGGTTATTATAATAAAATAATAATAATACATTCAGTATAAGGATAGTAATTTTACGCCATGTGTGCAGCCAATATCTTTTCAGTTGATGCCAACCGAGGAGGAGTTGAAGAACGGGAATGTTGCTCGCCTTTTCTTGAATAGACCGACTGGCCTGCCACAATTACCAGCTCCCAAGTCGTCAGTCCCCCGGCGGACCCCGGATATCAATACCGCGTGGGTGGAGTTCCAGAATGAGATCCGAGGACATGTTAATAATTTGAATAAGAAGATAGAGGATATACAAAAGGAACAAACCAGCTCGAAAAAACTGTTGAGGAGGGTGCTGAAATTGTTGAAGGCGAAGAATGCTGCCGAGAAGTTCGGTCAGGCACAGCATGTCCCGAAGGTCGAGAGCAGCGATGTTCTTAATGTTAAGCGGAAGGCGTCGGAAGATTTTAAGACTCCTTCCCCTGAGCTCGATGTCTATGCGGATATAGGGCTGCAGGCAGCAATGGAGTTCCTTACTGCCGATAAGGGGATCGATTGGAATGCAGATGCCGAGGAGAAGATAACAAAGGTAGAATTATACATGAATATACCTGATTGGTGTGGTTCCCATACAAATTTGTTTGACATTTTAAGAAAATTCAATGTACAGGAACAGGCAGCCGAGACGAGTGTTGAGGATTCGCGAGTCGTTGGCGCGAGGGAGGGGGCAATGACTGAAGTGTCACGGGTCGGGAAAGAGGGGCCAGAGAGGGAGGACCACAAGCAATCACATGATCTTGTCATGATTGACGAGCTATCCAGAGAGGATATGTTGACGGACGTGGTTGTGACGCATAGCTGAGAATTAAAAGTTTGCCAATAATGGAAGAGTCAATTAGATTAACTCGTTTCAAATTTGTTATTTGTAGATCCCCAAGAAGAAGAGGGCCAGACTATCAAGGCTTGGCCAACGGCCATCGGGTCGTAAGACTGACGATGGATCCCCTTCGAATAAACCGGCCGACACGAATTATGCCCTCCCAGCAGGTCTCGCAGATGAACCTCCTGAACAGAGGTTAGAAGAGTTCAGGGAGTGGTTAAAACAAGGATTGTTGAAGAAGATACCTCAAGGGTAATGTAGATTAACTTAACATTGTCTGTTTTTAGGATGTTAATTGGAATTGCACTGATGTGTTTGTCGAATATGTATGCTTGATGTTCAGTAAACGGCCTCCACGTTACAGTGCCAAGCATGAGAAACTTGACAAACCCCATGACTTCGGGTGCATGGAGGTAGGAAGAAAAACCTGGTACTATGAATTAGCTACCTCCCCGATTTGGCTATGGGACGAAGTAAGTACATGACATTTTTTAAAATTCGGAAGTCTGCTATCAACCATTAATCGAAATTATTATATGTTTGCGAGCTCGAATATTGTACAGTATCTTTTAACCGACTGGTTATGTTAATGTAGCACGTTGATGTCGCCTTTTATTACTTGAGAAAGAAGATCAGGCAGTTCCCCGAATTGGAGCAACGGAGGGTGACAACGGTTGACACTTATTTTTGTACAAAGGTTCGATCGTTGTGGCGTCTACACCAGAGTGCACCCGAGAAGTTCGATTGGGGAACCTGTGAGCCTTTACTCAAGATAATGCTTGGCGTTAATGTCCAGAGTGGGGCATCATGGTTTGACGTGATGACTGTGCTAATACCGGTGCATTTGGCTGACCTTAAACATTGGGTATTAGCGAAGCTCGATCTGACAAGCTGGACCATTGACGTGTACGACTCTCTGCAGCATGAAGGCGGTCACAATGTCAAGGTCCGAGCAGGCATGGAATGTTTATCAATATTCATTCCATTGCTGGCTGAACGCTTAGATTTGTATCAATTCAAACCAAGAGAACCTGCTGGAACTAACCCATTACCAATCAACATAATGAAAGACATCCCTCAACAATCCAATGGGTGAGTGCAAGAAAAACACCATTTCTCCCTTGTATACTGCCTTCAAAAGTTGAAGTGAAAATTAATTATCTTTGTCATTTGTTCAACAGGGGTGACTGTGGAGTGTTTACTATAAAATTTGCTGAATGCTTAATAGAAGGGAGGGACGTCAATTATTGGGTAATAGGTGGACGGATGAGGCTATTTCGGGAGTGGCTAGCATGTTACTTGTGGATGCATGCCAACCGGAAAATTGAAGGAAATTACAAAAGTGATGACGACGTCGACAAGGAATTCGCCTGATACATATACTATTTTTTCATTTAACACATTCCCATTAATTGTATTTTTCTAAAATTTTTTCTTAATTTTATATGTCATAGTGTAATACCCTGCACAATTTCAAGAGTAAGGGTTAAATTAATCCATGCAAACCGCGTTTTATTATTATTAATAAGAGTGAAATGTATTGCCCCTATTTCACATTCATGAAAACAGAACGAGTCCAAATGGATTTCATCAAATTGTTTCAAAAAAACACAAAAAAAACTGGTCATAATGGTTGTGACCGGGTGGTCATAATGGAAATGACCACCGCTAAAAAATAGTTCGACAAAAAATTTCAAAAAAAAAAATTAAAAAAAAAAAAACTGGTCATAATGGTTGTGACCGGGTGATCATAATGGATATGACCACCGCTAAAAAATATTGAAATAGTTCGACTTAAAAAAAAATAAATTTAATTATAAAAAAAAAATGGTCATAATGGTTGTGACCGGGTGGTCATAATGGAAATGACCACCGCTAAAAAATAGTTCGACAAAAATTTCGAAATAAAAATTTAAAAAAAAAAAAAAAACTGGTCATAATGGTTGTGACCGGGTGGTCATAATGGATATGACCACCGCTAAAAAATATTGAAATAGTTCGACTTAAAAAAAATTAAATTTAATTATTAAAAAAAATGGTCATAATGGTTGTGACCGGGTGGTCATAATGGAAATGACCACCGCTAAAACATAGTTCGACAAAAATTTCGAAAAAAAAAAATTTTTAATAAAAAAAAAACTGGTCATAATGGTTGTGACCTGGTGGTCATAATAAATATGACCACCGCTAAAAAATAGTTCGAAAAAAAATTTCGAAAAAAAAAATTTAAAAAAAAAAAAAACTGGTCATAATGGTTGTGACCGGGTGGTCATAATGGATATGACCACCGCTAAAAAATATTGAAATAGTTCGACTTAAAAAAAATTAAATTTAATTATAAAAAAAAAATGGTCATAATGGTTGTGACCGGGTGGTCATAATGGAAATGACCACCGCTAAAAAATAGTTCGACAAAAATTTCGAAAAAAAAAAATTTTTAATAAAAAAAAAAACTGGTCATAATGGTTGTGACCGGGTGGTCATAATGAATATGACCACCGCTAAAAAATAGTTCGACAAAAAATTTCGGAAAAAAAATTAAAAAAAAAAAAAAAAACTGGTCATAATGGTTGTGACCGGGTGGTCATAATGGATATGACCACCGCTAAAAAATATTGAAATAGTTCGACTTAAAAAAAATTAAATTTAATTATAAAAAAAAAACACTGGTCATAATGGTTGTGACCGGATGGTCATAATGGATATGACCACCGCTAAAAAATAGTGAAATAGTTCGACATAAAAAAAATTAAATTTAATTATAAAAAAAAAACACTGGTCATAATGGTTGTGACCGGGTGGTCATAATGGATATGACCACCGCTAAAAAATATTGAAATAGTTCGACTTAAAAAAAATTAAATTTAATTATAAAAAAAAACACTGGTCATAATGGTTGTGACCGGATGGTCATAATGGATATGACCACCGCTAAAAAATAGTGAAATAGTTCGACATAAAAAAAATTAAATTTAATTATAAAAAAAAAACACTGGTCATAATGGTTGTGACCGGATGGTCATAATGGATATGACCACCGCTAAAAAATAGTGAAATAGTTCGACATAAAAAAAATTAAATTTAATTATAAAAAAAAAACACTGGTCATAATGGTTGTTACCGGATGGTCATAATGGATATGACCACCGCTAAAAATAGTGAAAATAGTTCGACTTAAAAATTTCGTGGGTAGGAGATGAGGGTAATCCTGTACTTTGATATACATTAAATGCTACTGGGCCCACGGTAAGTGCTGAAATTGAATAGAACAAAAAGTGCTGCTGTTTTTAATATTATTTTTTTCAGAGGTGCTAAAAGTGAAATTAACCCTAAATTTAATATGAGAAATTATTTTAACAAAGAAGGTCATTGTGTTTATGTGGTACATTTTTTTCATAAACAATTGACATTTGATTTGTAAGTCTCAATTTTATCCTAATCACTTCACTAAGATGAATTTTATTATGAAAGATAAATGGTGATGATTGGAAATTTAGAACAAAATTGACAAAGACAAATCATTTAAATGTAAATTGTTGGGGTGTTCATGAATTGATTTCTACGGATTAGGATTTAAATGTAAATTGTTGGGGTGTTCATGAATTGATTTCTACTGATTAGGTCTCAATTTGTAAATTAATCCGTGACATTTGGATTGAGATTTTCCTAATTTATAACCAATTTGTGAAGCTTTCAATTCAATTCGTAAACCTCAGTTGACATGGGTAGGATTTGTGGATTTAATTAGAAAAATATCGGAACTAAAATATAAAATTATAATGTTTAAATATGAAATAGTTCAATAAAATTTCGATACAATTAATTTCAAGTCTTCAATAATGAGTTAAATTGTAACTTATAGTACATAATAACAATTAAATTTAGATTAAACTCAAAATAATATGTTCGTACTAATCAACTTAATTAATATTACATCAAAATAATTTAATAGATTAACGGATTATATGGATTGAGAAATTCTTAATCCGTAATCTAATCCATAACATTCGGTTTAGGAAAATTCTAATCCATAATCAATCTGTTAGTCTCTCAATCCAATTTAATCCAGTAGATTGGATTGGATTGAGCGGGTTGACGGATTTCGTGAACACACCTAATAAATTGTTAATTAAATGGGTGTTACATGTATCACATAAGCATATTAATAGGGTATGCTCGGTTTATTTATAATTTTTTTTTACATATATGCATACACACATATATATTGAAAGTGGGGCACTAAGCCAAGAAACCTGTATTTTGATTCTGGTCTTTGAATTAGTATCGTAGAACTTGGTCAATTTCTCTGCTAATGGGCTGGATTAGAATATGCCAGGTCTCCGATGTTGCTATTTCACAGTTGAGAATTTGGTCTTCGTAATTAAGCAGCCTATCCTTTGTCTTCGTTCAATAGATCTAGAAGCTCCGAAGACATGAAACACTATAAAATATTATTAGATATTGACCAGTTTGTAGAAATTGAGTAGTTTATATGATTAGAATTTAGATAATGAAATTGGTTACAGACATACACTAATACTACATTTAACTTTACTTAAAGATATAGAGTTCAAATTCTTCAAGATCCCCAAATTAAAAAAAAAAGATTTAAATGATGAAATAATCGAGTTCAATATACATGTTCAACTATTTGTTTTTATTTATATTCTTTGCTTTGTTCTCTCAGCAAAAAATGTTATAGCGATGTAGGGTGACATACGTAATTGACCTTGAAAAATGACATACATATTAGATTGTCCATATTAGATACTAACTCGAATTTAAAACCTTAACAATGATAACAAGCAGCTTTCCGATTTAATCAAATTACCTATGGTCACTTTCAAATAATACGGATTACCATCAAAATGCCTAATTGTTGAATTTTTTTTTAATCTTTTATGTATGTATATGTGTGTGTGTGAATATATATATGTACTTTTTTTTTCTTTAATCTGGCGTTAAACTTTGGACTTGACTCAAGTATAAAGTGGTGGCTTAAGATTAATGTATGTTTTATTCTCAATTAATAATTCAACAACTTTGAACAATAATTTTGTAAAATAGCCCGTGGACAATGAATTCTAACGGTTGAAGTGCATATATTCTTAATCCGTACTATGTCTACGAACCCACTTTGCATTATTTATGCTCTTTAAGTCTTCTCTGCGATTTTAGAGCATTTTCAATGGAATACTTTGTTTTTTTTTTTTTTTGTTTTTGTTTTGTTTTTTTGAAGAAGTCAAATTTTGACATTAAAATAAAGAAAAATGTTCTTCAATATAGTATTATTTTAATGATAAACTAAATATTAAAGTAATTTACTATCAAATATAGCAAACGTTAAATTTGACGTTTGACATAGTATGATTTATTCCTTCCTCATTGGTGGGTAGAGTGTCAAAAAATTTCCAAGTATTTCAACAGTACAATTATGGCCATTAAATTACATCAACAACAGCTAGGATAGAATTTTTAGCACCAATTATTTTTTTTCTTTGTTCAGCAAAGTAGAACAAATTTGAGGATTTGTTTGTCAAAACCAATCAGCATCACCAACATTATAGTTTTTTTTTTTTTTTTTTTTTTTTTTTTCTCAAGTATTTTGGATGTGCCTCCACTAGCTAGGTGTGCTTTTTGACATTTCCAATTTGTAATTGATATATGTTTGGCCTTTTCTACCCTAGTTGTTTTAGATCTTTAGGCATTCAATGAACCAAATTAACTTGCATCGCCATATATCATTTTCAGGTCAACCCAAACCGAATCAGCAAATGGGTCAGAAATTTCAAGGCCATGAAAATCCTGCAAATAGTTTTTTTTTTTTGAATAGTATATGTATGGTAAATAGTGTATTTGCGATAAAAGTTATCTTAAAAATATTATTATAAATACAATTTTTATGATAAAATAATTTGTTTTCGAAACATATTTATGATAAAATTTTCTTAATAAATCAATAATTTATCATAAATGTGTTAGTTACCTTAAACATTTTTAAGATATACTATTTACTTTAACATTCCCAAAAAAATTGCCTATTTGATATAATTTCTCTATTTTAAAAAGCATTTGCCACAAATAATATATTTTAGGGAGAAAGAAGTAAATAACAATTTTCAGAATACAAGTAAAGTAAATAGCAAGATTTTAAAATATTTAGAGTAAATAATATAAAAAAAAATTTTTATCCTATAAATGATTTATTTATGTGTTGTATGTGTTACCTAGTAAAATTTTTGTTTACTTGATAAATTTACGATGCGCTTCAAATATTTTAAAATATTGCTATTTATTTTTAATTTTTTTTGGAAAAATGCTATTTGCTACAATTTATCTATATGGTATAATATTTGAGTACATAGTATAGTTACACTAAATAGTTTATTTACGAGAATATTTATAAGATAATATTGATAAAAAAAAAAAAGAACAAATACTACAATGCAACAATCTCTTAAGTTCATTTATCAGTTAATATCTTTGATTTTTCCCTCTAAAATGAACTAAGATTGTAATATAGTTTAATTTAATTTTTAAAGTTAACGGTTGAAAAACTTATTAATTTATTTAGTAGTACATTAGATCTTTTATTTATTTGAGATTTTAAGTTTGAAATATGACTACTTAAAAAATTAAAATTAAGGGTATAATTGATTATCTTTTTTTAGAAAAATTGCGCAGATATTGTAATTAAAAGAAATTACGGAGGCAAAAGGGACCAAAATGTAAAAATAATTTGAATTTGGGGCAAAACGTTAAAGAACTCTTCCGCCTGGGGTAGCTCCTCCCCAGGATATATATGCCTAAAAAATCTGAACTTTACAGTAGATAAATATATTATATTAATTCAATGCTATGATCAAGCAGTCTAAAGTCAAAACTAAGAAATCCTTCTTCCTTTTTCTAATTCAACTACAATAATGTACTAAAAAAGAGTTAGGCCAGTGGTTAGAATTAAAATGTAAAAAATTATTTGAAGGAGTCCTCATATTTATATGTTTAGATAGAATAGGAAATGTGCCTTTGTACAAGAATAAGGAAAATGTTATAAATCCCGATTTAGGTGAGTCGGGAATTGGAATGCCCGATAAAGATTGGTCTTATCATTGTGTTCCTTTAGTTCTGATATTTTTTTCTCTCTCAATTCTCACATTATATTGTCATTAGAAGTGCATACAGAGACAATGATGCGGCTACTGCAGTCCTAGTGGTGTCGCGACTAGCTCAAATCGCATTAGGTTGCTGGGTACTTGTCAAGGCCCTCTTCCTGGATTTGATTGATCGTCACTCATATCATACATAGTTTTACAACGATCTATTACAGATGTTGAAGTCGTACATAGATTTACTACCAGCACGATATTATTAGTTTCTATTTGATACCTCATTTCAAACTCTTTTTTTTTTTTTTTTTTTTTTTTACAGTGTTTTCCTGTATAAAAATTAGAATTTACTATTTAAATTGTGTTTGAATTTTTAACCTACGCTCTGGTTTAAGCCAACATTATTGTTACTATGTAGGGGCATAATTGGCATAATTAGCATAATAATTGTTTTTGTCGCTAAACGTTTACTCTACTATCTAAAGTCAAAGTACCCAAATCAATAAGAACCGCCAACAAATCAAATTGGCCCAATAAAAACAAAGAGTGAGCTACATAATTTTGTTCCCATTGCAAGCTTGTGAGGCCAATAAAAGTTGGGAGACAACCGGGAAATATTGGAGTCCACGTTATTTTTAGTTGGAGCTCTAGTTGAACTCTTAGGGAAATTCAAACTTAGCTTTTTGATCGACATACTTTAGTTACTTGCCATCATCATGAGTTTGAAATTTTTTTTTTTCCTTTTTCAACTTGAGAAGAAGAAGAAAAAGAAGAAATACGAGAGAGAGAGAGAGAGAGAGAGAGAGAGAGAGAGAGAGAGAGAGAGAGAGAGAGAGAGAGAGAGAGAGAGGGTGAGAGGGTGCAGGCTGGCCATGCAAAATATAAGAAAGTCAAAATTTCGGAAAAGATATTAGTTTGTATTATGGCTCATTCGTTTGCCAACCGTCTTTGGTAAGTAGCATCCTACTTTTTATCTTAATTTTGATTATTTCTTAATTTATTCTTCTTTTTTAGATCATTTGACTTTTAAAATGTTGTTTTAAAAAAGTGAAAAAACGAGGATGTCCTTTTTTTTTGTTTTGTTTTGTTTTGTTTGTTTTTTTAATTTATGAAAGTTTAAAGTTTCGTTTTTTTTTTTTTTTTGCATACACTATTTAAGGATTTTGTATTGTTTTGTCCATTTACAAAGGACACAACGATGAAAGTTGAAATAAGTTTTTTAAAAAAGAAGGTTTTAGTTTGTATATATTAGAGAAAATTAAGTGGAGAGTCATGTTTAAATACTTTTTTATAAATTTGTCCACTCTAATATTAAAATTGATAATTTTGTATCTACTTTAACATTATGATTGACAAAAATAAGAAAACATTAAATTTATGACATTCTTACATATAACCCTCTGTTTTATGGCTTGCTTGTTTGTCAACCACCCTTGTTGAGTACACAGTTTTTTCCCCCCTCTTTTGTTTAGCCCCTGGACTTTATATTTTTGAAAGTTTGCTCTCTAATAAGGAAACTATCGATATATTCTTTGAAATTTAATGAAAAAAGTTATGTGACTAATGTAAAAAGGTTTAAAATTTCATTGAAATAAACACATAATTAATGGACAATTGTTCTAATTTTAAGGGCAATGGGCATCAAAAAGAGCATTTTGTACTTTATGAATTTCAATTTGTCTTGTGATGAACTTTTAATAAAGTTAGTTAAATTTAAGAAATTTATCTTTAATTTTATGGCTAGGACTAAAATTGTTAAAAACATAATGTTCATGAATTAATTAGACAAAAAAAAAAAAAAAAAAAAAGGAAGAAGAAGAAGAAGAAAGTTGGAGAAACAAATTGTCATGATACTGTTAAACATAAAAAACTGGGGTGGGGGTGGTTAAGAATGCCCCAAAAAGAGTACTTATCTAAAATATTACCCATGATGTTGGAGAGTTTTACCTTCTTACAATGTCAAATAACGAGGATTAAAATCCAGACTATGAGATAATAATCCTAAACAAGTGCACTAAAGAGGTTATTCCCATAATTTCTTCAAAAATTTATATTTGCAAAAAAAAAAAAAAAAAAAAAAAAAAAAAAAAAAAAACTCTCGCAATTGGCTAAGCTTGTTATGTAAAAATTTTGACATCTGATGCTATGATACTTCTTGTCTTGGATTATATATATATTCTAGTTTAAAACACATGTTGGATATATTTAAAAAAATTTATCTGAATAAAGGGAAATTAAAATAATAAATAAAAAAGAATAGACCTAGAACCTAGAAAATAAAAAAAGAAATCATAATACCTAAAGATAAAAAAAAGAGAAGCATAAAAAGATATTAAAAAAATAAAAAAACTAAAATGTAATAAATTGTTCAATACGGAAAAAGGAATTAAAATGAAAAAATAAAAATTGGGCCAAAAGAAAATCGGGGGACAAAAAAATAAAAAATGATTTTCATCTAAAGCCAATAATTTTGGACGAAGTAATGCACTTTCTCCATTCTTACATACGTATGGATAAGGACAATTGTATTGAGAATTTTCATTTTTCAGATACTTAAACTGAGTACTTCGACTTTTTCTCGATGGTTGACAAATAGCTACCGTACGATCAAATTCTCACTAGTCGGGAGAGCCTATGAGCGGTGTCATCTTTGCTCCGTAAATGAAAAACGTTTCTTGGCATCTGTTGACTCCGAAAAGTCAACAAAACACCATCAAAATTGTTTGAAAATTTTGTTGCTTTTCCGATCTTAAAAATTATAATTCTTACTCTAAATAACATTCTAATACGAATAAGGGAGAATTTTATGATACGGTATGGGAATAGTCATCGATCGTGTTCGATTAGGATCGTTCGATTAGGATCGTTAGAATATTTTGACTTTGATGATGAAAATTTGGAGTCAAACAGATCTTCTAGATCTAAAAAGCTACTTAGATTGACCGGTTTATGAATATCCCTGTTAGAGTTTTAAAATGAGAACTTCTCAAAGATGTTGCTGAAAAGATATTATTTTTAGATTTCAATAAAAAATTTTGTAAATTAAGATTTTTTTCCCCAAAATTGACTTGATGAATAAAACAGAAATCTAAATTATATATAAGTTAAAATATAAAAATAAAGTCACAAAAAAATCGTGATGCATCATCTAATTTTTTCTTTAAAAAGTTCCTTCAACAATAAAATAAAGAATCCTTATCGAATATCTTCCCTAAAAAAAAAAAAAGAATATCTATCAAATGTTATTGAATTTTTCTACTATGAAAAGTATGATTATAATGTGATGATGTTCATTCTTATCTTACTATAGAATTTTCTGAGTAATATTGATTAATTGAATTCGTCAATAATTCAATAATGTACAAGTAGGAGGAAGATTCTTCGAAGGATTGGACTACAATATTTTTATTTTTATTTTTTTTAGTACGAATATTTTATTCTTTCAAAGCGTGAATTGTACTGTCTCTATATATTTTTATATACGTATATATATATATATATATATAGATTTGATGAGCGTACTTTGGGTTGCAACTCTCATAGATTCTCATCCACTCCGTTTCCGACCTGTTTTATTGATGTACAGTCATATATATTTATATATGTGTGTGTGTATATATATATAATATTTACAATTCTGATAGAAACTTAGTTGCCAAGAAGATATCTGACATTGTTATATTTAATATATTTTCATTTCGTAAGTGAGTTGTATACGCCCACCATTTTTAATAATAACTTCAAATACTTGGATATAACGAGATGTCAAAAAATAATAAAAAAAAAGAAAATCTTTCTGCAATAATAAATAAAATAATAAAAGATGCCAAGTTGAATCGATTTAAACTACTTGGCAAGAGAGACATTTAACTAAAGTTGCCAAAAAAAAAAAAAAAAGAAAAGAAAAGAAAAGAAAAGAAAAGAAAACATATAATAAATACTTTCATTAGCAACCTCAATGCGAATCAATTTTTAGCTTCCAATCCAATAGAGTCAACTACGTATCTATATTTCAAAATTAAAAAACACAATATTGCATAAATCAAGAGTGAGGAATTTTAAAATTTAAATACTGCATTGGAGTTAGATTAGAAATATTATTAATAAATTATGTTTTATTATTCTAAACATAATTTGAAAGACTATAAGCTAAAAATTGTAATATTATTTTGTGTTTAATTTATGACTATGTTATTATTTTAATAAGATGCACAATGACATCCTGCATCATTGAGCAAGAATTAGTCGTGACGATATAATGATTGAGAAGATTTTATTTAGAGTCTTCACTTTCATCAAATCTGATATGTAAGTAATGTCGCACGCGAAAAAGTCCGTACTTAAATATCGATTTTGTGTTGATAACCTTTATAAAAACAATACTTGATAGTTATCGAAGGTTCTGAGTCAAACACCAAAAGGAGTGGCTCACTTTCCGATTTGGACATAGTCGTCGTCGGTGGGCCACTTGATCAAGAGTTCATACTTCAATTCTAGAACCATTAAATAATGTATTTCATTATCCAAAAATTTTATTACAAAAACGCGTGAAACATTTGTCTTCTGTTCACCTCAACATCACAATATTTATTTAATTAAATATAAAAAAATTTGTCTAAGGATATATTGCTTTGACTGAGGTCAGCGTTGACTGTGTTATGTCTTTTTGTTGCGTCGATAAGAGGATAATGTAAACGTCCACGGTTTTATTTTTATTTATTATTATTATTTTTAGTTTTATGAAGGACTGATTTTTTATTTGAGTGTTAGGAGACTGAGAAGTGCAAACATTATGGGACAGGTCGGAGGTGAGTCATAGGGTGTGAAAACATGACTGATTCCAAATTAAAATCTACTTTGCTAAATTTAAACTTACTTGAATTAAGAAAGCTCATGTGTGGATGTCTCTAGCGTCCGTTAGAAGTTAAATTTATTTCAAAACATTATTTACTAGATTATTATAGTGTGATTTGAGTTAGCTTTTAAAAATGAGTTCTATTAATCATGATAGTAAAATCATATTTGAATTCTTGACCCATTTGTATGACACCTTATGTATGAGAGGCAATGTTAAAAATTAAATTTGTTAGGTTATAAATAGCATGTTATGATATTTATATGTGAATTAGATATTGTTTTCGCTTAAACTAATTTATGAATATGAGTTCTATCAAAACTTATTTATCATAATTTAGCGGTAATTTCATATTTAATTATATCTTATGACATGAAGTACAAATTTTCTATTTTCAAGAAGTTTGTGTGCGCGTGTGTTTTATTTATTTATTTATTTTTAGCCTCACATTCTTAACGCATGAACAACTCAATAATGCATTTTTGCTTAAAACTTCAAGAAGAATAAATTGGTCTGAAAAAAGATGGTTGTTTTTTCATTCATTAGTACAACTTATCTTCTGAGTACTATCTTAATTTAGTGAATAAACTTGAGAAGAAACGAAAATAAGTTTAGAAAAGCATCGGTTTTAATAAATAGAGCAATGTTAAACAATCTCTAACAGACTAAAAGATCGACAATTATGATATCAATATTATTATTATTATTATTATTTTTTTGGGGTTGAAAGGGTAGGATAATATCACTAACCCACCTTTTTCGTATAAAAATGCACTTTCACATTCACAAAATCCAACTCGAATAGTGCCTCATAACCAGTGGATCCCACCACTTGTTTTTTTTGTTTTGTTTTTTTTTTGGTTTTGTCTTGTTTTGTTTTTGTTTTATTTATTACTATTATTTTTTCGCTCAAAAGATCCCACCACTTGTTTGAAAGCACCCAAGTTGGGATGGATTATTGTGAGACCATAATGCTCGACTTTTAAGTATAATTTAATGTTAACTGCGGACCAACCAAGGCTTTAAGTTTTTTTAATTCTAAAAATAAATTCCAATGGCGACGCGCACATCTCAGATGTTGTCATAATAGTTTATCCATGCCCAATATGTGTCAAAGAGCATATAAGAAAGTTTCTTCTTGAACTTATTGTATAATTACAATTAATTACATCTTAAATATTCAATTTTAAAAATTAAATCACTAAAACTTAAAAATTATATCAAAACACCCAATTGATAATACTGTTAATTTTTCAACTGTAATTAATCCGTGACTTCCACATAAATCATTAATTATGAGCATAAAAGGTCTTTTTAATCAGTGTTAACCTCAAATTATACTTAAACTGAAGTTAATTCAAAATTTTTAATTTGGATAAAATTTAATTAAAGAACTTAAACCCAACAACTCATGTCATTTATTAATGACCCATGAATAAGTCATAGATTAAATTCTGCCAAAAAACTGACATAGTTATCAACTAATGACCCATTTTAAGTTTTTTGACTTTTGAGTTCGATCTATTGGCTCAATGTATATATCAATATCAATACTGTATTTATTACTAATAGTGTGAAAATAGTATATTTGAAACTTTGTGCTTCAAAGTATGATGATTATCATTTAAGTGTAGGAATTCGTAAAAGTAATTTTCTTAGTGTTTAAATAATTTAAAAGTGAAAAAAATTGTGATAATTAGTTTAAAAAAATTCAAACACCAATCAAAAGCAACTACTATATATCATATTTAACGGTTGTTATACTTGGTCACCAAATTTAGAATCTGGCCAATTTGTTAATAAAGATGCAATGCTTTATTAAAAAGTAATTTGTTTTCAGCCCATTGGAGATGCTAGTACCTTACTTTCAACGACGGATTTTTCATTTAGGTGTGAGAGGATGCGATTAGTGATAACATTATAAGATTGGTCGGAGCTAAGTTAAGGTGTGAAAACATGACTCATGCAATCAAATTTTTGGACATGAGTAGTAAAACTTTGGAGACTTGTTCAATGAATTTAAGCCCACTTTCCTTTTAGCAGAAAAAAGAAGGATAAAGAAGAAAATAAGTATAATAACATGTTTTAAAAATGTTTAAAGTGAACAGCAGTAAATGAAGAAAGGAGAAAGAACTACGGAGCAGTTTTCATAAAATAATTGAAGTAAAATAATATATTTTTAAAATATTTAAAGTAAATAATAATTTATCAGGTAAATACATTATTTAAGTATTGTAAATATGATATTTATCTAGTAAATTTATTATTTGAATTCAAATATTTTAAAATCTCGCTTATTGATTTTAATTTGTTTGGAAAAAGCTGTTTTTTTTTTTTTTTTTACTATAATTTTCCAAAAAAGGACCCCACATTCTTAAGTCGTGAACAATTGGAGGGTGATTTTTTTGCTTTAAAACTTGAAGAATGATATGGTATGAGAAAGATGGTCATTTATTCACTAGTAAGTACAAACTTTTCTTGTTCCGTTCACTTTCTTTTAGTGATTGTGATAATAAATATATTTTCTAGTTTTATGTAAGGAAAAATACAACAACACACAAGATTTATAATAATTCATCATTAAATATAAGAGATATGCTCATTTCCATCCTCTATACTAATTCACTTTGACGGCCCATATATTATTTTCATAGTAGAATAATAATTTGACTTCACAACATAACAAATTGGACTTAATAAGAAAGAAATAAAAGCTTATAAAAACATTGATATTTAAAAAAGAACAATGTTATATACGCACACAATCAATGATAAATCACCTTGTCCACTAATTAGAGATTGACATAATATTATTTTAAATGTCAATATCTGATTGGTTAAAAAATCAATAATTATAATTACCATTGGTGAAAACTAATATTTTCATATTATAATACTCTTTCACATCATCAAAATCTAACTCTGGTGCCTCAAAACAATTGGACCGAATTTGGGTTTGATTATGTGAATTGATTAACTTTAAGTATAATATAATGTTAATGTTTGTGAACTAACCTAGGTTGTAGATTTTTAAATACATAAATGAATTCCAATTGTGGAGTGCACGACTCAAATGCTGTCAAATTACTTTAGTAGCAAATCCTTTTTAGTTTTCCAAGTATCAATTAAAACATCGTTGGACAAATTGCACTTGATCCCCCTTAGTTACAATGCTTTTGGCAGTTTATACATTAGAATTTCACATTTTTCAGTGGTGTCTTCACACTCCCATCCTAGTAGAATTGAAAAAGTGATAATTACTGGGGCCATCGGCTAGTGGAATGTCAAATAATTATGACTCTAGATTTACATGAACGACAGTCTTTTACACGTAGTAAGATTCAAATTTATTATCTAATAGAGATAAATGTTTCAGATAGGATATCTTTTATCATCATGCCACTATTATCGATAGTTTATTGGAACAAAAATTATACAAAAAGCTATTTCTCTTATCTAATTAAAATAGTAAAGTGAAAAACAAATAGGAATATTTTTGTAAAATTCCGATGACCCTTTGCCCTAATTGAGAAATCCATGTAGCAGCTTATTATGTGTTAATTTCACAGAGTGCAAAATTGTAAAGAAATGAAAAGGAAAATGGCCAACATGCCAAAATGTTTTTACAGGGGATGAAGTGCAAAACCAATATAGTTGAGGGGCTAAAGTGCCCAAAACCGTTTATAAAAACAAAAAGGTTTTACCATCATTGAACCAATCACAAGGCGCCGCGCCCAACAAAGTCCTGTAAACTAATCACCGATTCGTCTCTTATGTCGGCTGATCTCAAGTTTCATCACCGACCTATTACCAACTAGCTAATTATTATCGTCCGACCATCCGTAAGTAATATATATATATATATATATATATATTTATTTCTTCTTAAAATTTGATATAAATAATAGCAAAAATCCGATATTCCTTAAAAACCCAATATAAAAATTTCATTTCTTACTGAAAAAGAAAAAAAAAAAAAACCAACATTAGAAAAACAACTAATTCAACGTTCATACGATTTTGTTTGACTCTAATTAAAAGCCAACTTTTTTAACACTTTCATTTTTTTTATTTCTTTCTTTCTATCTTAACGAACAATTAAGTGATATTTGACAAATAAATTTAAACTCATAATTTTTCATATAAATTTTTATCTTTTTTTGAAAAGTCAACAAAAATTATAATTAATTTTTTAAAATTTAATCAACTTAAACTTAAAAATCTTAACTCAAACTCATTCACCAAACACCCCCTTAGGGTCCGTTTGGTGAATAAGTTTGAGTTGAAAAAATATAGTTTGAGTTGAAAATTTTTGTTGACTTTTTATAAAGATAAACATTTTTTCAGAAAAAGATAAAAATTAAGATAAAAAAATACAATTTGAACAAACGAAACCTTAAACTTCTTGCTCTATATATATATATATATAAATAAATAGATATAAACATAGCTTTCAAAAGTCGGTCCCTAGTCGACTTGCACAATAAATTCATTTATGTTTTTCTTGTATTTTTATTTTTATTCTACTTTTCAGATATTATTTAAATAGATTACTTCAAACATATGCTTCTGCTCCAACGAAAAAAAAAAAAAGAAAAAAGAAACCCAAATGTCCAAAACCGACTTTTCTTCTTCAATGGCGGCGGGCTGTTTGAATGCATCCATAATATTCTCTATCTAGATAACGTACACATGTATACATATATATCTATATATATCCTCACGTTAGTTTCGTAAAAGGGCTTAGTGGTTTGTCTCTGATTTTCACGAAATAAAAAAAGTAGACAGCTTTCACGTGTGAGAATACAAGACCCCAGGTGTTTCTGATATATATATATATATATATATATATATATATATATAGAGATATATAACTATATATACATATATGTGTCTTCTAAAGGTGGCGAGCCCAAGTGAAAATAAGCGTGGTAAGACGGAGCAAAATCATGAAAATATAAGAGACGGGCATGGTTATGGGTATGGAGAAGAAAGGTCGTCAATGGCGGGAGGTGGTTATGGGGTGATGGTGAACAGAGAAGAGGAAATGAACGCCATGGTTTCTGCTCTGACTCGTGTGGTTTCTGGGAATTTGCCTGAAATCATTTCTTCTTCTTCTTCTGATTTCGGTTCGAATTCAGTTGGAATCAAGAGGGCAAGAGAAGACCAATTTCAAGATCATTCACAGATAATTCAGGACCACTCGGTTTTCACAGCATTTTCCCATCAGGGCTCATCCTCTGTTTTACCAGGTCATTATTTGTTATATATTTTTGAACATATATATATATATATGTATATCTATTCGATATTTCCTTAGGTTTTTTTTTTTAAACATTGCTTTTCATTTTTTGGGTATTTTTTAATGTTCATGATGTGAAAAGTGTCATTCTGGTATTTGGGATTATAAGGAGTAAGGTCACAAATTACTCTGTTTTTTTTTTTTTTCCCCTTCTTCCAAAATATTCCAAACGGGGGCTTTTCTTTTCCCATTCAATATTTGAGTTCTACTGACATATATCCATATATTTATAATATATACATATATGTATATGTCTGTGTCCATGTCATATGATTAGCCTTTCTTTAAATGGTCACCACTTTCTTTTTAATGAAACCAGACAAACTTTGCCGTACTTGTTTTTTAGATTTAAAATATTGCTAGAACTTTGGCTATTCAACTCAGAAGTACAATTTTAACATGATTTGTTTTTCTTAATATAAAATTTCTCAATTAATTTTTTATTAGTTTTTTTTTTTTTTTTTTTGGCTTGGAGTCTCCCAAGTAAACATATTAAATACACGGGCCTTCTGGTCTTTAAAAAATACTTATGATGAGCAAGCCTGTGAGTTCCGTGTCAATATTTTTTAGTGAGATTTTTATTGGATTCTGTTATATTTTGTATGCACTTATTCAGCTTACTAATATAAACTGGCATAAAATTGCATATGACATGAGACTAATCAAATTTCGCTTCTTACCGTTTGAACAACTACAGAAGGCTCATCAAATAACGCATATTGGACAACAACAAGAAGCAGTGGTACAACATTTCCGACAGAGACTTTTTCTCTCACTCCCACGTACGAATACCACGATGTATCCGCACACCAACAACACCATCAACAACAACAACAACAACAAACGAGGCCCAGAAAATACAGAGGGGTAAGACAACGACCATGGGGGAAATGGGCAGCCGAGATAAGAGACCCTTTCAAAGCCGCCAGAGTATGGCTCGGCACCTTCGACACCGCCGAGGCCGCCGCCCGAGCCTACGACGAAGCCGCTCTCCGCTTCCGGGGCAACAAGGCCAAGCTCAACTTCCCGGAGAACGTGCGGCTCCGGCAACCGCAGGCGAATTCTCCGGCGACCCAATTGGCCATTTCCAATTCCTCAAACGCCCTTTTGTCCGTCGCCACTTCCACCGAGCCTGTCGTCCATTTCCAAGCTTCTCTGCAATATTCAAATTATGATCAGTTTGTTGGTTCTGAGATGAGGACAATGAGCTTGTACGACCAGATGGTCATGTCATCTTCTTCAATGCAGGCTTCTAGTTACAATTTTTTGTCGTCGTCATCACCGTCGTTGTCGTCGTCTTCTTCGCCGATGGTTATGTCGTTTTCTTCTTTCTCGGGGCCACAGCCGCCGATCCGAGCCGGACCGGCGACTCCGGAACAGAGCAGTAGTGGTGCTAATTCAGATTTTGCAGGGCAACAATGGACGGGTTCTAGTGGTCATTTGTAAAGCAAAGTTGAATTAGAGGCCGAAAATATTGTTTTTCTTGGCGATTATTGTAATTTGCATTGTAATTTTTTCTTTTCTTTCCCTATATTTTGTTGTGCTATTATTTGAACATTTTTTTTAGCCCTACTATGAGCGTTAGTTGATCTTTGGAACTTGTAACTTAAAAAAATGGGGGGAACAAAATGTTGTGTAGCAACTAGTTCAATGAGAATTCTTACTTAGGATATTAAAAAAAAAAAAAATTGTCCATGCCTATTATTATTATTATTATTATTGGTATTAGTATTATATATATTGAGGAAATTTACAAAACTAGATTCTCAAATAGGTTATTTGAAAATATATCATATATTTCAACTTATCTTCATGTCAAACACTATTTCAAATTAAAATTTTTGTAACTCATTTTTGTCATTTTCTAAGAAGTCAATAAAAATTTTAACTAATTTTCTCTAATCTAAAAGGTTTAGTTTCAACTGATGAACAAAAACACAAGCTAATGTTTATGCTTAATTTATTTTTATCAAGAGAATCAAGACAAATTATACATTAATATGATAAGAATTATACTTTTATCTTATTAATTAATACTATTATTTTGATTATTTAATTAATTTTTTTAACGATATAACCGTTTAATGTAGAATTGTTTGTAATTACAAATTAAGTCGTTAAAAAGAACAATACGTATCTAGTAAAATAAAAATATCGAAAGAGATTGGTAAGGGATCATCAAATTGAGAAGCTCATGCCAAGTTGACTTTATATTTGATTTTAATGCCAAAATGGACGAAGAAATGGACAAAGAAGAAGACTAAAAAATCTGCCACCTTGGGCAACAAAATTGGTCCACTAGATTGTTCGTTTACCAATAATAATTAAAAAAAATAATAATAAAAAGTCAGTAGAGAAATCCTTGGATTTTGACCAAGGGATGCCCTAACTGATTTTGTGGACGGCGTTATGTGAATTCATCTCTCTGCTCTTTCAATTTTGACCTCAATTGGGCACCGTCGTATAATGCTTTTCATTTTTTTTTTTAATTTAAGAGGAGTTTTAAGAAAAAAAATTTCCAACCACTGAAAATGCACCCCTGTTTTCTTTTCTTTTCTTTTTTTTTTTTTCCCCTCCTTCAATTTGTTAAACAAATATTAAAAAATACATGTGAAGTTCAGAGATTCATGCTACATTTAGTAAGAGAAATGAAAAAAAGAATAAAATATCTAGATGGGAGAAATAAAAAGGAAAAATGAGTTCCTTCATGTTATTTGATTGAAGAGAAAGAAAATAGTAAAGAAAATATCAAATTTAATATATTTTATAACTATACCCTTATATAAATTAGAAGATTATAAGAATTAATGTCAAATTAATTATTTTACATTACTTTTTTTTTGTGAAACTTTTTCCCTTCTATTTTGTTTCAAAGTTGGTAGGATTAAATTATGGTGAGTTTCATGGATTTACGATTTTCTTTTTTCTCATTTTCCACTCTATTAAACAACCAGTATTCTATTTTTCTCTCTAAAATCCTTATTTCAACTTCCTTCCTCTCTCTCTCTCTCTCTTTTTTTTTCGAAAATTATATTTGCTGTCATGTGTTACATTGAATTATTCTATTGATATATTAGTGACTAGATAAGTCTTACTTTAGTAGTATGAGTTATGTTTAATATATTGAGATCGTAAATAACTTGTACACCCAATTTCAAAATAAATAAATAACTTGTACTTTAAAAAATTACTCTTCCAAATATTGGCTACTTTTGAGGTATAAAAAAAAAAAAAGAACTTTCTATGGTTTAAGTTACAAACATATTTAAAGAAATAAATATTTTCATAGTTCTAGTCTACTTCATTTAACGTAAATGATATTTGGTCAGATACATTTTAAAATGAAAATGGGGGTTCATTTCTTAAACTACCCGCACCCTTAATTTTACCCATTTCAACCATATTTTGTATAATTACATTTTCATGTTCATAAAATTTTCGCACATCTACATAAGTTTTAAATGTCATAACTTTTTCAATTGTCATCTATTAGAATTTTGTTTTCATTTTCATCCCTATCTTTATATCCTATTAAATGATTGCTTTCAGCAATTATCCAAATATTAGGTTCATAAATTATTTTTCTTTTAAAAATGACGGTTAATTGCACATCCAAACCTCACTTTACAATAAATTAAAAGTTACTTTTTAACTCAAAACTGATTTTTAGAATAAAATAAAAAATATCCTACGAGAACAAATAGATTTATAGATCCAAACAATAAACTATTTATAATCCGATTTTTCACATACATTGTAGGTAATCATATCGCGTTACATAATTACAGACATAATTAAACAATAATATCACATCTGACCACATCAAAATGTACAAAATTTGAATCATCCAT
>CM046365.1:2022001-2056687 GCA_025413025.1 Ficus hispida
TTTTTCAGCTGTATTTCTCTTGCTAGAATACTACCCAAACCTTCATTAGTGTGTTGGATGGAGCATGTGCCTTGTCCAAAATACAGCTAAACTTGGTGTTAGGGACTCAATTATATTTAAAAACTCATGCCTGAGTTTCCTAAACTAAATCATAGTCAAATAGAAATTGGTTTGATATGACTAGAGAAAGAGAGCTGTAACCAAGCAGATGACCGGTAAGAGGGCCCAAAAAAAAAAAAAAAAAAAAAAGAGGAAAAAGATACAGAAAATGGAACCAATTCGAGAGAGAGAGAGGGAAAGATGGTATTTTTTTTAATAGACTATTAATCAATTATATCATAAAATTTTAAAGATAATAATAATAATATAATCAAATATAATATTAAAAACTGTATACAGTTGTCCAATCGCTAGACCTTGGGCAACAAAATTGGTCCACTAGATTGTTCGTTTACCAATAATAATTAAAATAATAATAATAAAAAGTCAGTAGAGAAATCCTTGGATTTTGACCAAGGGATGCCCTAACTGATTTTGTGGACGGCGTTATGTGAATTCATCTCTCTGCTCTTTCAATTTTGACCTCAATTGGGCACCGTCGTATAATGCTTTTCATTTTTTTTTTTTTAATTTAAGAGGAGTTTTAAGAAAAAAATTTCCAACCACTGAAAATGCACCCCTGTTTTCTTTTCTTTTCTTTTTTTTTTTTCCCTCCTTCAATTTGTTAAACAAATATTAAAAATACATGTGAAGTTCAGAGATTCATGCTACATTTAGTAAGAGAAATGAAAAAAAGAATAAAATATCTAGATGAGAGAAATAAAAAGGAAAAATGAGTTCCTTCATGTTATTTGATTGAAGAGAAAGAAAATAGTAAAGAAAATATCAAATTTAATATATTTTATAACTATACCCTTATATAAATTAGAAGATTATAAGAAATTAATGTCAAATTAATTATTTTACATTACTTTTTTTTTTGTGAAACTTTTTCTCTTCTATTTTGTTTCAAAGTTGGTAGGATTAAATTATGGTGAGTTTCATGGATTTACGATTTTCTTTTCTTCTCATTTTCCACTCTATCAAACAACCAGTATTCTATTTTTCTCTCTAAAATCCTTATTTCAACTTCCTTCCTCTCTCTCTCTTTTACGAAAATTATATTTGCTGTCATGTGTTATATTGAATTATTCTATTGATATATTAGTGACTAGATAACTCTTACTTTAGTAGTATGAGTTATTTTTAATATATAGAGATAGTAAATAACTTGTACACCCAATTTCAAAATAAATAAATAACTTGTACTTTAAGAAATTACTCTTCCAAGTATTGGCTACTTTTGAGGTATAAAAAAAAAAAAAAAAAAGAACTTTCTATGGTTTAAGTATACAAACATATTTAAAGAAATAAATATTTTCATGGTTCTAGTCTACTTCATTTAACGTAAATGACATTTGGTGAGATACATTTTAAAATGAAAATGGGGTTCATTTCTTAAACTACCTCCACCCTTAATTTTACCCATTTCAACCATATTTTGTATAATAAGTACATTTTCATGTTCATAAAATTTTCGCACATCTACGTAAGTTTTAAATGTCACAAGGTTTTCAATTGTCATCTATTAGAATTTTGTTTTTCATTTTCATCCCTATCTTTATATCCTATTAAATGATTGCTTTCAGCAATTATCCAAATATTAGTTCATAAATTATTTTTCTTTTAAAAATGACGGTTAATTGCACATCCAAACCTCACTTTACAATAAATTAAAAGTTACTTTTTAACTCAAAACTGATTTTTAGAATAAAATAAAAAATATCCTACGAGACAAATAGATTTATAGATCCAAACAATAAACTATTTATAATCCAGATTTTTCACATACATTGTAGGTAATCATATCGCGTTACATAATTACAGATATAATTAAACAATAATATCACATCTGACCACATCAAAATGTACAAAATTTGAATCATCCATCTCAATTAAAAAAATATATAATGTTATCAGGTAACTTTTATTTCGTAATTGAATTTGTAGTTAGTAGATTGCATTTTTGATAGAAGTAACATTATTTAAGTTGTGACGAACAAATATGAAAATAAAAAAATTACAAACCATAAATTTTAAAACATAAATAGCCGAGAACAACAAAAACAGGGAAACATTTGTTATATTATTATCCAATTATTGCATGTAGAATATTTGTTGTCCCAACAAATATAAGAGTATTTCATCAGATTAAGACGAAAACGACCAAGTTCTGCTCGTGTTCAAGACATAAATTAATGGGCCATCCTTTGTTGCTACTTACACAATTCAAAACTCAAATCTCGTTTTACATTTCAAAGCAAAGGAAAAGTATAAACCTGTACGGCTATACTCTACGGTCTTTTGCTCACTCATCCAAACTCATCACGTCATGTCATATCATTTTTTTTTATCATCACTTTATTTTATTTATCTATTCCACACATTTGTTCTTCAACTAATTATAATAAAAGGTCTATGATGTGTTTTATTTCCGGTAATTATCACCATAATTCACATTTCAACACTCTCTTATTTTTAAATTCTATCTTAATAAGACGAATGATTTCTATCCATGATAACTACTATTTTTTTTTTGTTAAGACTTTCAACTTGATGGTGAGTTTTTGTTTTTACTTTTAGTCAATATAAGTAGAAAAGTGAAAGCTTTTACTTTTCAACAACTATTTGAAATCATATTTTAAGAGAATTTAACATATAAAAATGATAGTAGAACGTAATTTAGAATATTTATTAAAGCTCTGATTTAATTTTGAAGTCCACTAATCATAAGAGTTTTTTTTTTTAGAAAACATATATATTTTTTATTTTAATTGGATGTTCTTATGATAAATCATCTAAACTCTTTGGTAAATTACCTTTTAGATCCGATAAACTAACAATGGCTTGCAACAAACTGCCAACAGGCGCTTATTCTTTTTAGGCAATTTCTTGTTTGTTGTACTACATTTTTTTTAAAAAAAATAATGCGTATAGAATAGTATTATAAAAAAAAAAAAAAAAACAGGAATATGAGTAGTCTTGTACATAACCGTGACAACTTTTAATTGACTACATGTCAATTAAATACATAACCTATATCTAAAAACAAAATACTAGTTAGCACGGTGATAAATCGTCATATTGGATACTCACTCTCTCTTGCTTTTCTATTTTTATTTTTTATTTTTTATTTTTTATTTTTATTTTTAAGTTTGTCTTTGCTTAAACATTTTATGATTCTTCAAAGAGTAATTTTCTAAAATAGTCCATAAACTATTTTAAAAATGATGATTTGGTATTAATTTATTTATTTATTTTACTGAGATATTTTTGAACTCTTATTTTTTGATTAATTACAGTCTTTTCTGTTTAAAACCGTTAAGTTTTTAACGGAATAAATCATGTGCAATGCGTGTGATCTAATTTATAAGGGTATTTTAGTAATTTAACAATAATTAATTTAACAAAATAAATTAATCAAAAAAATTTTCTCTCTCCTCCTTCTCTTTCTCTCTCTCTCTCCATTTCTGAAAACCCTATACACGACAGAGGAGGGGGCCACGATGGAAAAGAAGGCGGGGGAGGGGTTCGAAACGCAGAGTGCCATGGCGGTGGCGGCAGCGTGGGAAGGGGGGTGGGGGGGAGGGATAGAACGAGGGAGGGAGACGGCGACGTGGGGGAGAGGGGGGGGGAACCCATATCGCGTGCCGGTGGAGGGAGGGGCGAACCCAAATTGCCGTGATGAGGGGGGGGGGGGGGGGGCAATCCAAAACTTAGATCAGGGGGGGGGCGGGGGGAACCCGTATCGCGCGCCGGTGGAGGGAGGGGCTAACCCAAATTGCGGTGATTGGGGGGGGGGGATCCAAAACTTGGTTCCCGGGGGTCCGGGGGGGGGGGGGGGGGGGGTTGTATCCGAACCCAGATCGCGGTGCTAATAAGGGGGGGCAAAACTCAGATCGTGCAGAGGGAGAGGGATTGTGCGGCGGGGGGGGGGGGGGATAAGGAGATGGCCTCTGGCTCCGGCATCGGCATCGGCATCGGCTTAAGATCTAAGGGGTGGGGTGGGGTGGGGGGGTAGGAGAAGGCGGGAGGCAGGAGAGGGAAGAGAGAGGTCTCTCTCCTCTCTATCTTTTTTTTATTTTAATATGAATAGGGGTATTTTTCCTTCAAAAAGCATAAAATATGCTTCTCACGTGATTATTTCGTGAGTTTTTTATTGGAGTCAGAAAGAAAGGATTGGAATGCCCAAAAAATAAGAGTTCAAGGTTATCTTGATAAAAAAAAAAAAAAAAGAATCAAAACCGTCACCTTTAAAAGAGTTTATGGACTATTTGGACCAATGACTCTTTTTCAAATAATAAAAAATAATTCCATCTGGTGTTTTATTGAATTAGTAATACCCAATTTTCTATCGGTTTTTAACTAAATTTTGATGAAATAAAGTAAAGTGGGGTCAAATTCAAAATTTAAAAGGCAAAATAATAGTTTTTAAACTTCGGTGGCCAAGTGTGAGTTACCCTAAAATTCTATATGCATAAATAAAGGGTTATATGCAAGAATGTCATAAATTTGGCACCTAATTATAGTTATGCCCATCATAACATTAAAGTTGATAAATTTGTCATTTCATAACACTAAAAGTATCAATTTTAGTGAAAACTACTATAAATTTTATGTTAGATTGTATAAAATTATAAGGAGGTATTCAAAACATGACTCTTTACTTAATTTTCTCATAACATAATTAATAATAAAATAATCATCAAATAATTTATTTACTGAAAATTGCTATTTAATTCTAGAGAGGCATAATAATACTTGTATATGGAAAATATTGTACATCCTACATCTGTTTGATCCGAGATTAGAGCGGAAGTGGAACCCACCCACCTCTAATCCCGGAACAACTCCGGATGTCCTAAATCCTTGACAATAAAAATACGTTCCAACATTGTAATTGTGAATGCACCGATTAGTTCCATCAAATTTAAGGGTATTCATTTCAAGTCGATCTTGTAGGTGAACTAAAAATGTCGTCAAAACTTTTTAATGCTAGTAATGCGACGTCTTTAACCGATGAATAGATTGCAATAAATGCTTTCTTGCTAACCCAAAAGCTTGATTTTTCCATACAAAATTCTTTTTGAAGTCTCTATAACCAATTCTTAGTCAACCAACCTCCAAAAGTATTTGGTCGACCAATCTAACCTTTGAATATAATAATAACGTTACATTCTTACTCTCCAACCGACCTTTCAAACTCCAAGCCATGTGTTTATATTAGCCGACATACTAGAATAGTGGTGATGGTATAAATCACAAATTTTACTTCATCATTTTTATTTTTTGGCGCTGAATAAGAAATTTTTTTTTCTTCATTTACCCCATTGGAAAACTTACGGTAAGATTTGCACATTTACTCGGTCGGTAAATATTGCAGTAGAATTTCACATGTTTTATTCAATGTAACTATTTGAATAAAGAAATGAGAAAATCTAATAATATTATTATAAAAAAGAAAGAATAAATAAAATGTTCCTTGATCGTCTTTTTTAGCATACATAGATATATATATATATATATATCATATAACATATACCTCTATGTATCGGTTGCTCTTTCACTACTTGATCATAAGATTCACCCCTCATTAATAAATTATAATAAGTGATATTAACGATTATTTTTTATTAACACAATATAAACTAATCATTAACAATGAAATCTATTATCACTTTTTGCATGTTCGGAGTGGGTGCAATTTCTCCCGATTTATGGCCTGCCATATGATTATTATATAAGCAAATGTTCCTTTTCATTATGAACATCGATAACATGCCTGATTATTATAGGTTTAATGGTAGATGCTCGGAGCCAAATTATCATTATTTCTTTTTCTGCTTTTGTATTAAGTTTATTAATCTTTCTTAATAAATAGTTCGTTTTAATTTTTCAATGATTGGGAGCAAATCAACATCTTATGCTGCACATTTATATAACATGAACACATCATCCTGCCAAAAAATTAATATTGATTAAAACAACAATAACTATCAATAGAATAAATGTACAGGTACAGTTCTTACGGTAAGTTTTTTTCCTCTAGTCTTTGCTAGGAGAATTTTGATAATGACATCTCACAATCTACTTTTGCTAAAAGTCACATAAATAACAAATGCTGACTTGTATTAAGAATTTGTAAATGACAATTTCATTATCCTTAACGGAGAACCCAAATCAAACAACCAAAACTAGACCATAGCCGTTGATTCCGCCAGTTTCAATATACCGATCACGACATCAAATTATGCTTACTGTAGCTTAATTTTTCCAAGCACAAAACAAAAACAAAATGGATGGATTTAAGTAACCATCGATCTGAAAATCATGTTGCGGATAAAAAACGAAATAGAAGGAACACAGGGTTCTAAGGCAATTATGTTGAGCATGAGCGATCCCAAGCAAGATCGATTAAAATGAAATGAACGAGCAAAACAACCAATTTCTTTCGACAGCTAAAAATGAGCTTGTTTAGGTTCGGTGGTATACTACAATCTTTTGTTTACCATGATATGTCCCTGATAATAAAACTTAGAACTTGACAAATGCCTGAGTGACCAATCTGGTCAGGAGAGTTTTAGATGATAATTCTGATGATGTAACATTTCAGGCCAAAAAGGAAAGGGAAAAAAAGAAAAAGAAAAAAGGATATGATTCTGCTCAACCTGCAAACCTGGATCAACCGGTTTCTCCAAGTCCCTCAAGCTTCTAGGTTCCTCAAGCCTTTAGGGCAGCTTTGTGAACCATAGTCTCCTTGTGTATTTGATGGCAACTCTTCTCGACAAGATCGAGCAATTTCTCCAAGTTCGCAGACCATGAGTTGAGAATGTCATTGCTATCCTTTGCTATTTGGAAACTAATGACGCCCATTGGCCTGTCAATCTTTGCAATTAGTGCCTTGGAAACAACCATCTCCGATAGATGCTTCTCCGCCTCCTGCATTTTCAAGGAACAGCACAAGATAAGATTGAGACCGATGCAGAATCAAATGCACATACGTCAATTTAAGCACGAGAAGTATGAAGCCAACAAGAAACTACGAGGCCTATATACGCCCTTTTGGACAAAGTAACTCATTATCGCTTAAAGACTGATAATAAGCTTAAATTATAAAAACTGACCTGAATGCTGAGACACAACAGCTCTGCAAGTCTCTTCAGTGTAATCCTTGAGTATTACTTTGAAACAACAAGAATATTCTGAAAAAACAACGGAGAGAGACAATGTAAGTAAAAACAGATAATTGCATGATCAGCCAAGTGTAGAGTGAAAACGTACATGTTCTATTATCCTCTGTTTTAGATCTTCAGCTGCCTTGTCACCCAAGGAACCTCCAAGCATGTTCTTTTCATTCTCAAACTCATCCTTGTACAAATTCCAGAGAGCTGTCCATTGTACGACCTCCATGGTAACCAGTTGCTTCAACAGCAATCTACAAGAGAACAAAAGCACGCTAAATATTTCAAGAAAAAAACAAAGTAGGCACCATTTGCACTATCAACAGAAAAAATAAAAAAAAAAAGGCAGGAATATGTTATATTAACAGCATATAATAAACTGTAAAACCGGGATTCAGATGTAATCAAAACCATACTTGAAATTTGGAAGCTCGGAGAGATTCTTGTCCTCCAAGGTGGAATTAAGAAGGCTTGATTGCATTGGATCATGTGGTGACAGAACCAAGTACCAAGATATTTTCCTCAAGACCTACATGTAGAAAATTTTCAGAGATGTATCAGAAAAATTCACGTGCCCATTTAAGGCTCAAAAAAGATGAATAAGAATTTACCGGTATCCATTGTGCCGGGTTTTCTTTGACATAAGGAATGTCATATATTGCCTTGTAGCATCGGCAAATTTCAAGGTAATCATTATTGTGAGAATAATACCTGACAAGATAAAATAAAAATCAGTATTCGCCTATTCGGTAATGCATTACTTTTTTAAAAACTAGGCATATATAATGCAATCAGATGACCGTCTTGGACTAAGATAATAACATACAGGGATCAGTTTCACAACTAAAATTCATGTCGAAACACGCTCAACATCTAACATCAACATTGACATGGTCATAGATCACCCGTTAACATTACCACTCAACAGAAAATTTTATGAGAAGTAGAAGTTTGTTCGTGGTTGCTCCATTAGTCATCCTAGAGACGAGTAACCCTAGATCTGAACCCAAAAAAAGAATGAGGAAGAGGAATGTCGGGATTTGTTAAGCATGGCACTTCTAAGCTATTGAAAATTGAAAAGAAAAATGTAACAATATCACTAAAACATACATCTAACTAATAGGATTGCTAAGGGATAATACCCTTGCAGAACACTTCACTCTAATAAAGAAATCCTCCCAGCACCACCACCACCCAAAAAAATAAAAAACCTAACCATCAGAAACTCGTATTCATTAAGGTCATACAGACAACCGAACTCTAATCCAAAAACCAATAACACTCTGATCGACGGAACCTAAAGAAACCTCCATCAGAGTATTAAGGCTCCAACAGGGAAATGGTACACTGACTAAGAAAAACGCACTCTTTACCTTATCATCAATTCATAATAGATCCTCTTCAACTCCAAAAGTGAAGGAATATCAGCAGGAGCCTCCTCGACCACACCATCACCTTCTTTAGGCTTTTTCTTCTCTTTTGAGGGATCAACGTCAAAAACCCTTGGACTAATCTTCCTTGAGAGGATTTGTGCGCGTATGTAATCTTGGCGATCTAAACACAAACGGACCTAGATATTTATTGATGTAGTGTAAAAAGGAAAAAAAAAATTAGCATCACTATTATGCCCCCAAGATATCAACACAGTAGTAAATCCGCAATATAAGCAACAACTTATCAGAAAAATGGATCCCATACTTGCTCAAGAATGAAAGCTATTTTCTCAGTTTTTGCCATAGCACCAAAAGTTTCAACCTGCAAAGCCATACCATCAAAAAGGAATCCAATAGAAGCAACAAAATGGAAATTGGCAACTGCCTTCGAATGAAAAATCCTGCACCAACCGCTATTTCTTGCATCAAATCAGCAGCTTCAGCTATAAGCCCTTGTTCTTCCTTGATTTTAGCAAGTTTCTAAACCAATCTGGCTCTCTCAATTTCGACATATATCTAAATCACACAAACAATAAAAGAAAAAGAAATATCATATGAACTGCGACACAATGCTAGAAAACTGAAACTTATAAAAACTGTGAGACAATGCTTGAAAACTGAAACTTATAAGTAGCTAATTACCTTTCCAGCAGAAACGTTATTAAGTGTCTTGATAAGCTCTATACGAGTTTCAAGATCAGGTGTCTCATCGATATACTGCATTGCTTGCTGGACCATTGCAGTTACAGCCTGTACAAAACAGACATCTCCATATAACAGCGTTGAACAAACACAGTTCTTGAAAATATAAAGAATGTCAATCTTAATTCCTAACTTGCTAACGAGATTAGTTAGAAGAACCCCTTGATTAGAAGGGAGGGAAAAAAAAAAAAAGAGCATAGAGTAAGATAAACTCGTGCAAAAAATATACTAAAAGATTCCGAGAAAAAACACAACAAATTACATGCAATGAAAATCACAAAACAACAAGGTTAACATTAACCAAAACCAAATCAAATAAAAAGACCCAGGAGCAGGAAAAAGTTTCTATTAATACATACTAGTGCAAAATTGTTTACTGGACTAGTGCCTCTGCATATATAAATTTACCGATTTTCAAGTAAAATGTGACTGCAGTATTTTTGTTCTTCATACCCTAATAAGACCATAAGCCCATCTAACTGTCTGATAAGAGTGAACCTGAGCGCCATATTTCTCTTTAATTAAGGAGAACAGCCAGAACTCATACTTCCGAAAAATAAGAATTACCCCCTGAATGCAATCAACAACATCTCATCCCAATATCTAAGAGAAGTTAATAAAGAACACAAATTAATCTGCATACTTCCCAAGAGAAGGAAATCCACACTCGCTCCACATGTATTACACTTCATTCTACACAAACGTACAGCAGGGATGTAAAAATTTCAAACGACCACATCATTGTTAAAGTCATTTTCTTAGAAGAAAAAATGCACATCTTAAATATTTTTGCATTTGTCATCCAATCAAGTAAATGGAAGTGGAACAAACACCCTTGTCAAATAGTCGATCTATTGACATGGCCATAACTCTCAAATTTCACAAACAAATATCCAAATTTAACGTAATAAAACTGAATCGTCATGACTGAAAAATCATGTACAAGAAACCACTCACACAACTCGGAAGAACGTATTCATCTAAAGGTATAATTACAATTTAGAACTCAATTCAAACACTTAACAGTTCAACCCATTTAAGAAGAGTAACTAAAAACACAAAGTAACTTCACCTGACAAATTACTATGTGTTCCACTTCAATAGAGTACCTGCTTAAGCTGCCCACGGCGTTTCGACAAGACAACAATATGCTCATTCAGGGTCTTCCACGCACGTGCTTCAAAGCAGAGCTGAAGAATGTCAGTGACAGCCTTCTTAGTGCCCGCCACATCTCCGGCGAGCCTCATCTGCTTCTCTACATTCAGCAATTTCTCAATTGACGACTCCAAATTACCTCCTACTTCCTGAAATTTCCACAATTTCAAAGACAGAAAGAGCTTTAAACCTCAAAATTCCACTGAAAATTCAGACCAAAAATTGCAAACACACCCAAAAAAAAAAAAAAAAAAATTTCAAAAGTGGTCTTACCATTTTTACTTGAATTCAAGGATCTGAAGCAAATAGATCGACAATTGAATATAAACCCTGGTAAGAGGGCGAGCATGTCAGAGCGGAAAACGAAACCCAAAGAGAGAGAATAATGAGATTGTCCCCCAAAATTATCGCACTTCACACATAGTTAAACTCAATTTAGCAATAAATTAAGTTTGATTTTTTTTTTTTTTTTACTCAAAGAGAAACTCAATCCCTAAGATCTTCTTTCTTGAAAATGAACTGACGGCAAATTCTTCGACGCGAGGACGACTCAGAGGTATAGAGAGAGAAAGAGATTCGAGAATACCTTGTGAGATCGAGTTGCGACTGAGCTCGAGAGCGGGTCGTCAATGGCGGTTTCGGATCCAAATAGAGAGAGAGAGAGAGAGGAGAGGGAGGGTTTGTGGACTGACGGAGTTGCTTTTCCTCTCCATCAAGAAATACAAATTCGTTTAACCAAAAACGACATCCGATTTCGATAATCGACATGTTAAAGAAACGACATGAAAATTGAGACGTCGGACTGAAATTCCAGCCCATGAAAGGACCATATGTCTGCTTAATCTTCCTTGGATGTCTGAGACCCTTGCAATCACTACTCATAGAGTTTAGAACTGCCCTTTACATTGCTGATTGCTGATTGCTGATTGCTTTTGTTTTGTTTTATTAATTAACGTTGCAGGAATCGAGTAGTTCGGTTTCGGTTTTACGGTTGTTGTTTTAGTCTGTAAATTTGTCAATTGTTATGTTCTATCTGTTTACTTGCAACTGCTTATATTGGTTTTGTTTTGTATTGCCATTGTTTGCTATTATATATTAGTGTACTGTCTGCATTTCTTTTGCTGTGTGTATCGATCTCTCTTTGTTTTCGGATATTCCTATAGTTGATGATGACAATCTAAGGTTTGTTTCTCAAACATTCGCAGTGGCCGCCTAAGAGCTTTCGCCTTCGCCGGGCTTGAGAGTTTATGCTGCTTCAATCCTTCCTTGGATGTCTGAGACCCTTGCAATCACTTAATATAGAGAGTTTATAACCGCCCTTTACTTGGCTGATTGCTTTTGTTTTGTTTTATTAATTAACGTTGCAAGAATCGAGTAGTTCGGTTTTGATTTTACAGTTGTTGTTTGTAGATTTGTCAGTTGTTCTAGTCTATCTGTTTACTTGCAATTGATTTTATTGGTTTTGTTTTGTATTGCCATTGTTTGTTCTGCTATTATATATTCTGGTACTGTCTGCATTTCTTTTGCTGTGTTTTATCATTTTCTCTTTGTTTTGGGATATTCCTTTTAGTTGATGATGACAAATCTAAGGCTTGTTTCTCAAAACATTCCCAGTGGCCGCTTGAGAGCTTTCGCCTTCGCCAGGCTTGAGAGCTAATGCTGCCTCATCCTTCCTTGGATGTCTGAAACTTTGAATTTTCCATCCTAGAATCAAGTGTTTATAGTAAATCAAAAGGCTTTGATGTATTGTTTTTTTTTTTGGATTACCTATGTTCTGGTTTCCTTTTTAACTATTTCTTGTGTTTTAAAGTTCTGAACTTGTTAATTCTACATTTTCGATAATGAGATGATCGATGATGATAGTTCCAAAGGCCTGTTTCTCAGAACATTCGCAGTGGCCGCCCAAGAGCTTTCGCCTTCGCTGGGCTTGAGAGCTTGTGCTGTTTTTATCCTTCCTTGGATGTCTGAGCCCACATTCTCTATTTAAAATTGACAATTTTTATTGTTAATATTCCATTGGTAAAACGTGCTTAAATTTACTTTTTTGATGTTTTCGTATAACATGCTTATGTGCGAAAAATGTAATTGTTTTAAGTAGGAGTTTTCGGGGACTAAACGTCTGCCCCTTTAGCAGTGATCATGAGTGCTTAAGGGATGAACAATGTCCCTCACATTCATTTTCATCCATCCTTTTCACTTTGTCAGTCGTCTTCTTTATGTCTAGCTGATCATTTTGGGATGGGAAATTCAACAATCTTTTTACTGTTAATTGCGTCTTTGATTTGGTCTTTAGTAACTCATTGTTGATGATGACATATCTAAGGCTTGTTTCTCAAAACATTCGCAGTGGCCGCCTAAGAGCTTTCGCCTTCGCCAGGCTTGAGAGCTAATGCTGCTTCATCCTTCCTTGGATGTCTGAAACTTTCTTATGTTGCACAAAAATTTTCCATTAATATTGTCTTATGTTGTAATAGTCACATTACACTCCTGATTGTTGTTGTTACCACTGTTTCGGTTAAAATTCTTACGGAAGGCAATGATGAGCAATCGAGATTGTCATGCACCACTCTGATGAGAAATCTGTGCTGATAACTTCTCATACCCATTTCTCTGATGCCTTGTCTCCAGAGTTTAGTATTTTTGAATACTTTTGTTGTCTTTTTTCGGAATTTACCTTTGTTTAGTTCTGTTTAGTGTTGTTTTTCAGAATAGATTTTGGTTTGACAAGGAACCAAGTGCTGGGGTCTTTCAGGACCTAACCATGATGCGGACCGCACAGCTCTTTTAGGGCTGATGGGGATAAACTTAGGTTTCTGATGGTTCTTTGAGATTTGCAGAGAAAATTTTCATGACTAATTTTGGAGATTGATTTAGATTTCTCTCAGAAAATTAGATAGTTCTGCTATTTTAGTTCTTGAAAGTTGTATTTTAAGTGCAGGAGATGGTACGATGATGATGAGATCTCACAATCTCGTTAATCTGATTTAACATGAGGATAATTTTCTCAACCATTCATCAACTCTTCTGAGCACCTTCCTCTGCTTTAATAGTGGGTCGTCTTTGTTTTTTGGGGGAAAATTCTTCTGAAAGAATATTTTTTATATGACATGCTTGTGGATTTCAGAAATTTCAAGTTTATCGTTGTAGTATTATAAATATTTCTTTGAAAGAAAAATAGAAGCGAACTTTAAAAAGTTTTGGAATTTGCAAAAGCGTCTTAGAGTTATGTTAGCCCGAATGAGAGGAGGTTTTGGTGGATTCTTCAAATTGTTGGCCCGTTTTGTCTTCATATTTGAAATGAGCATTTTATCTTGAAAATGCGACGTTCTTGGATGTGTGAAAAAATGGCACAGAAAAAAACACGAGTAAAATTTGTTTGGATGTCAATTTGGAAAGTACTCTCATTTTTGAGGTGAGAAGATTTCAAAAAATTTCTCGAGTATTTCAGAAGTGTACAAAGCAGTTTGAGAAAGGTGACAACGCATTTTACAGAGCAAATTTGAGATTGAGGTTAGGATCCTTTTTCAGGAAAATTGGATTGAACTCTGTTTAGATATTTTTTACGAGAGAGAGTCATTAAGGAATTTGTTGAAAGAAATATCAGATGACAAGAACTGAACATGGGATTCTCTATGCTATTGACTTTCGTAAGAAGTCCGAAAAGAATGGAGGGCTTCGAACTCTTGCGTCAAATTGGGCTCTAGTTGTAAAGAAGAACAAGAGAGAGAGGAGGAGAACTGACAAGAAAGCCACAGCTCATAATGTAGATGAGTTGAGATCTCAAGTTCAATGGAAGGGAACTATGTTTAATAATCAACGTTCCACGTAAATGTTGTAATTTCTGCAATATTGAAAAATTCAATCCTCTACGATTGATGGTTTGAAATCCTATCCGATTGATGGTTTGAAAAATCATCCATGTTATAAAATCCAAGGTGTATCTAGTCTTTTTGATAATTTGTATCCATGGTCCCTAAATTTTTAAGAGTTATGAACTTTGGTCCTTATAGATTTAACTAATTTATCCTCAAATTCTTGATTAATGTGAAAAAGTTAATTAGTAATAGATGTCAGAATTTTTTACGTAATTCGTCATATGCATGGCACACATCCAATTTTGTGCAAGATTTACCAATATATCCTCTTAGTTAACAAAAAATAATTAAAAAAATCCTAAAAATCATGAGAGAGAAGCTTGAAACCCTAGGATATGGGAGTGCCTTGTATCCTCGGTCTAGTCGCGAGGCCTGTGACATGAGCCCATTAATCTCCATCGCTATCTCTGCTCTGTCTCTCTTGTTATTTCTTTCACGCGATCTTCTCTCTCGGCATTGGGTTTTCTTTGTTATTATAAGTGATTGTGCAAAGCCGTGCATTTTGCATACATATCGGGGATTCTTTAATGAAGTTTTCCATTTATGTCAAATAAAGATTTCATATAGCATTTGAGGAGTCCTTTTGACAACGTCAAGAAAGCATATCAAACGTGAGTCGTCACTTTTTTGGATAATAAAGTTTTTTATTAAAAAAAAAAGGCGATGCATTTGAGGCTCAATGTACTCTCCAAATGGCTAGGGAAATAAAATTAAGTAGGCAGAGCTGATAACCAAATTCATATTGTAGTTCAACAAGTAATGGTTTAGTTTTTTTTTTTTTTTTTTTTCGGCCTGATTAGTTTGTGAAAAATTTTGGAATATAATGGACGTAGTAAGTCCAAAGAGGGAGGCGGGGGAGAGAGAAGGGGGTGCTGAATCTGTCATTTGTGTGGTCTGGTGCCCTGCGAGGTTGGAGAGTCTTCGAAACTATATAATATCCGGTTTATTTCCTTTATTTCCAAAATTGTTCTTCGCTAATCTAAATTTCCAGTATCTAACAGAATGTAAAACTATAATAGTCTCGACTTGCAAGAAAGTCAGTTTCGTATGGCAGTCACATGATGTCATGTTTGGTTCTGGATCAAACGCCGATGGCGCATGAGCAATGTTTTGTTCAATAGAAACCAGCAAAGCATGGATTCCTCATTTCGAATTCAAGGACATTTAGCATCTTGTACAACTCTAATGTAAATGGACAAGAATGGTTACCAGCAACAAAAGCGGTTACTTTGTTCCTAACTTCAATCCAGCTACAACCAGGCATTTTCTTCAACCCTTCCTCGAGCATTGCTTGCCTAACCATTTCCGCTTCTTTCCACTGCCCACTAGCGCAATACAAATTCGATAGCAGAACATAACTTATCTCTTTACGCGGCTCTAAGTCTTTTAAAGCTTTTCCCAAGTGTGTCCCGAAGACTACATCTTGATGTGCAGAACATGCTCCAAGAAGAGACTCGTATGAGCTAATATCTAAGGTTCCTGTCCCTAAATACTTATTGGCCAAGTCTTTTGCTTCTGCTATGTAACCTCCTCGACCAAGCGTATCTACCATGCACGCCACATGATCCGTTTCAGGGGAAAGTCCATGAATTGATGTCATTGTTCTGTAGAATTTGCGACTTTCCTCTATAAGTCCTGAATGGCTACAAGTCATCAACAAGCCAATGAAGGTCACTTTATCAGGTTTCACTCTGGTCATCATCATTTCTTTGTAAAACCTTAGAGCTCGGTTAGGCTCTCCGTGCAAACCAAACGCAAACAACATAGCATTCCAAGAGACCAGATCTTTATTAGGAATCTCACGGAATGCACGCTTAGATCCTTCTATATCCCCGCATTTAGCATACATGTTTATTAAGCCATTTCCGACGTATACATAACCATTGAAGCCACTGCGAACAATACACCCATGTAGCATTTTCCCGGGTCCTAGTACGGCTAAGCTTGAACATGCATGAATTACGGCTCCAAATGAAAAATCATCTGGTCGTAATCCATTTCTCACCATTTCAATGAAGAAGCTAACAGCTTGTTCACCGTGTCCATTTCTTGCATACCCTGAGATCATAGACGTCCATGAAACAATATTCTTTTCAGGAGCCCGTTGAAATGCTAGGAACGCTTCGTTCGTGTCTCCCACTTTCATGTTAGCATCAATTATGGCATTCCACGACACTTGACTTGGAATTACAATGGACTCAAAAACCCTAATAGAATCACTGGCACGACCTTGTTCCGCATAAAAACTCAAAAGTGAGTTCATTGCCTCTACAGCAGAGCTCCACCCGCTTTTAATGATAAAACCATGTACCATGCATCCATATTGAACTTCTGACGATTCAGTACAAGCATTCATGAGGGTAGAAAAGGTCCACTGATCTGGCCCACATGAATTATTCAGCATCTCTTTCAACAAGGCCAAACACGATTCAACTTCACCATGCAACGCATGACCTGCAATCATTATATTCCAAGCGATCTCCACTCTTCTTGGCATAATTGAAAACACTTTGTACGCAATGTCAAACTGACAAGACTTCGTATGAGCAAACAACAGCGAACACCAAGTCGCTTCATTCCTAAGATGCATCTCGTCAAACACTCTGGTAGCATTAGAAGGATTCAAACACTTACCATACATATCAATTAATGCATTGTTGATAGGCAAATAAGATTGGTACCCCAGAACGCGTACCAAAGCATGAATGCTAGTCCCCAGTCGAAGTTCGCAAGCACCTGCACACGCACTCAAAGTTGCGGTGAACGTGAAGTGATCGGGTCTGGTGTCACATGTTCGCGTGCGCCAGAAAAGAGAGAGGGCTTCTTGGTGAAGACCCATCTGGGAGTAGCTGGCAATCATTGCGTTCCAAGCAACGGAGTCTCTGTGAGACATTTCGTCGAACAACTTACGTGCATGACTGATTCGACCCAACTTCGCAAGTGCAATTATCCTGGACGTAATTCGACACAGTTCCAACTGCATTTCATTATTCTCCAATCTTCATAGAATCCCATTAATTTACTTCAGCTGGCAAGCATTGCGTTCCAAGCGACTAAGCCTCTGTAAGACATTTCATCGAACAACTTGCGAGCATTTCTACTAGATGTAATTCGGAAACTTTCCAACAGCATTTCATTCTTTCCCAAAATTCATAGAAGCCCATAAATGTACTTCAGCAACTCTTTTGCTCCTGATTATGTTTGAAAAGTGAAACGGAGCTCGACTCTTTTTCTGTATCATTGTTTCAATCAAAAAGCATCAGAATTTTACATTGTCTACTGATTGAAAAGCCAAAAAGGCATGGGAACGGGGCAAACATCATCTAATTTCCCTTTTTTTAGAGAAAAAAAAAAGTGTACTTAATTTTTGTTTTCTCTTCCTTTTTTTTTATTTATTTATAAGAAATTATATCATTTTGTATAGAATAGTATTAGAGATACCAATTATTTGGTAGATATAATTAATTGATATAATAATATTTTAAACACTTATCAATTAAAAACGACAACTCATATGCCATATAAGCTGGTACTAAAAAATTTAGATTATAGTTGATGTTTCTAGCATTATTCATTTTGATTTACAAATTCATATCAATGTTAGACATCTATAATACAATGTTAAATTATTGTGTCAATAGTAAATTTTGATATTTTTCAAATAAAAATATGCTATGTAATACAATAGTGTTGTTGATGTCAAATTTAGCATGTGCTAAGGTCTAATCAATATCAATTCTAATATTTGATATTTATTGATTATTAACTTCATCTTTTTGTGTAATTATTACAACATTTTCTTTTTAATTTATTTCATTACTTATGCTCCGTTTGGCATTCAATTTCAAACTAAAATTTTAATATAAGTTTTTGTCTTTTTGAAAATATTTTTTATCTTTTCTGAAAAAGTTTTTTGTCTATTCTGAAAAGTCAATAAAAATTACTATTGAAACTTAAAATTTTCAACTCAAACTCATTCACCAAACGGACCCTTAAAGTTCACTTTTACAAGTTCCAAAGCATCCTAATGACGACAAAAAGTATAAATAACATTATAAATTGGAGCATTAAATAAGATAATATTATTTTTCGTACTTTAATATAGACAAACACATAAAAGATGGTCTTATATTTGTTAATTTATTATCATATTAGTATCCATATGATAAAAAATTTAGATCCCTTCGAATGAAGCATGGAACCAAAACATCCCAATGATGACAAAAAGTATAACTAACATTAGAAATTACATTATATATTGGAACATTAAGATAATGTTATTTTTTATACTTTTTTGTACCAAATATAGTATTAATATAGACAAATACATTAAAGATGGTCTTATATATTTTTTTTATCATGTATTATATTAACATCTATATGATAAAAAATTAGATTCGCACCCAGTGAAGCATGTATCAACAATTAATAAAATGTAACAAATAACATATTTGAGAATTGTGCTCTAATAATATTTCTAAGGGTAATTTGTGTGTTGAGTCTCTGAATTTTTTTTTTTTTAAGTTGCAATTTAACTTCTAACCTTCTTTTTTATTTTTCTGGTTAAAAATTTTATGAACTCTTTAAATGGTGTAAAATAGTCCTTTAGAAAATTTCATATGAAATCACACATAATTAATTATTCAGGATAAAAAGATCCTTTTTAGTTTAGATCCTTTTATTTTCCGTTTACAGTTTACATTAGTAATATAAATGATAATTATTTGTTTAGTTAAGTTATATAAAATGTTAAATTTGAATCCTTCCTCCAAGTTTAAAAAATAAAAATACAAAAGCAAACAATAAACATAAACACAATAGCGTGTTTAGATACACTTGGAGTGGAGAATTAATAGTTTCATGTAAATTATTATGGACAATTTTGAAATTGACAAAGATATATAAAAAATAAATTTAAATTTTTTTTAGAAAAACTAAACAGAGTACCATTTTAAAAGAGAGATGTGAATGTGGTTCTAAATATAGTCGAATGATGATATCGTATATGACTTGATTAAAAAGTGTATAGTTTAAAATGCCCACCCAAAATACAAAAGAGAAGGAGAGATGTGAATAAATATTTGATAATAGAACCGCACTAATTTTACTTTATAACAATAATAATTTTAGACTTATTTGCATGAATGTTTTATTAACTTTTTAAATTTGACAATTTAGTCCCTAATTTTTTTTCCCCCCTTGCAATCAATCTCTTGAACTTTTAATTTTAGGCAATTCTTAAATTCATTAAAATTAAGACATTTTTTTACACAATACTTATATAGTATAGCTCAAAAGGGACAATGTTGATCATTTTTGCTTAATTTCAATACAAATTTCTTTTAAAATTTAGATTTAAATTTGAGTATAATTGAATTAAGGTTAAAATTTTTAAAGAAAATTGTATTGAAGATAAGTAAAAAAAAAATGATCAACCATGCTCTTCTTAGACTTTAATATGCAAATTATGTGTAAAAACCTGTTCAAATTTTTATGAATTTGAGAAAAAATGACTGAATTGTAAAAAATAATAAATTCAGGGTGCTGATTGTTAAGAAAAACAGTTTAATAACTAAATTACCAAATTTCAAATGTTCAGGAAATATATATATATATATATATATATAAAAAAGTCATAATTTTAAGACTATATAATGAAATTAATAACTTTATTTATATACCAATATTATATTAACTTATTGTTATACATAATTATTGTCGTGTATACATCCTATTTTAATATGTTATATAGACATGCATTTTACAAAAGACTGAAATTCATACATTCATATATCTGAGTTAATTATTTATTGTTTATTTTTATTATTTGTAATTAAGGATGATGGTATTCAAATTATATATTTTGTGATTGATTACTTTACCATAATAATTTTATTTATATACCAATATTGTACATAATTAGTGTCGTGTTCGTACATCCTATTTTTATATGTTATCTTACAAAAGATGCTTTTGTAAAAGACTGAAAACAAATCATACATCCATATGCCTGAGTTAATTATCTATTATTTTTTTTTTATTAATTGTAAGTAAGAATGATGGCATTCAAATTATATAATTTTAAATTCGAGTTATTTGTGAAATTACAGTTTAATTACGGTTATTAAATGTGAAAAGTTAACACATACTATGAGTTGGAAGGTTTTTTTTTTTTTTTTTTCAGCTGTATTTCTCTTGCTAGAATACTACCCAAACCTTCATTAGTGTGTTGGATGGAGCATGTGCCTTGTCCAAAATACAGCTAAACTTGGGTGTTAGGGACTAATTATATTTAAAAACTCATGCCTGAGTTTCCTAAACTAAATCATAGTCAAATAGAAATTGGTTTGATATGACTAGAGAAAGAGCAAGTAACCAAGCAGATGACCGGTAAGAGGGCCCAAAAAAAAAAAAAAAAAAGAGGAAAAAGATACAGAAAATAGAACCAATTCGAGAGAGAGAGGGAAAGATGGTATTTTTTTTAATAGACTATTAATCAATTATATCATAAAATTTTAAAGATAATAATAAATAATATAATCAAATATAATATTAAAAACTGTATACAGTTGTCCAATCGCTAGACCAAGCATGTTGTGTCATTGCCAAACATTGTATTTGGGTTTTGTTTGCAAAGACGATGATTGGCGTCATGATCTTTACCATGGCGGCCTCGCTAACTTGTCCATTAAGGTCGTCGTCTCATGAAAAGTTATCAACTTGATAATAAAAACTATACTATTATTTACTAGAAAATTCAAGAATTTACTTTTAAAAAAAAAAAGGATTTACCTATAAAAATCCGGGAGCTAAACTCAAAAGTAAGAACTTATAAGGAAAATTAAACAAGGAAACGTATGGATTGGAGGTGTCTTACCATTTTTACTTGAATTCAAGGATCTGAAGCAAATAGATCGACAATTGAATATAAACCCTGGTAAGAGGACGAGCATGTCAGAGCGGAAAACGAAACCCTAAGAGAGAGAATAATGAGATTGTCCCCCAAAATTATCGCACTTCACACATAGTTAAACTCAATTTAGCAACAAATTTAGTTTTTTTTTTTTTTTTACTCAAAGAGAAACTCAATCCCTAAGATCTTCTTTCTTGAAAATGAACTGACGGCGAATTCTTCGACGCGAGGACGACTCAGAGGTATAGAGAGAGAAAGAGAGAGTTAGAGAGAGAGAGATTCGAGAATACCTTGTGAGATCGAGTTGCGACTGAGCTCGAGAGCAGGTCGTCAATGGCGGTTTCGGATCCAAATAGAGAGAGAGAGAGAGAGACAGAGAGAGAAAGGAGAGAGGGAGGGTTTGTGGACTGATGGAGTTGCTTTTCCTCTCCATCAAGAAATACAAATTCGTTTAACCAAAAACGACATCCGATTTCGATAATCGACATGTTAAAGAAACGACAAGAAAATTGAGACGTCGGACTGAAATTCCAGCCCATGAAAGGACCATATGTGGCGAGGTCCATAAAGAATCTGGGCCTATGCCCAATTTCAGTTGATGGGCTTCGTTTCTTCTAGATTGTTCCGTACGAAATTTAGCCGTTGATTTCACAAAACCCTAAAACCTCCGAAAACCCCTAATTTCACTCGCCTCCTGTGGCGTCTCTCCTCATCACCACCAGATCATTCGTTCGTAGACTCTCTTTCTCTCTCTAGAGTCAAAAGTTTTTAATCGTGATTTTTTTTTTTCAATTTTTTCAGGCTACGGAGGTGTGATTTGCCTTTCGCAGTTGGTTTTGACGGTAGATTTTGATCATTGAGTAGAGCGATAACTTTTTTTCCTCGATTTTTTTTATTTGTTGCCTCTAATTTGTTCTGATTAATGTAGTTTTTGATTCGTGATGATTTTTTTTTCGATTGATGTTTTTTCGATCTATGTTTTTTCGGTGTTCCTTAAAAGAATCGAACTTCAATCTCTGATCAACTTGGTTTGCAACAATTCGTGAAGGAATATATTGATTTTTTGGTGATTTGTTTTGTCCGTGATGACAAATTTGAAGGCTTGTTTCTCAAGAACAGATCTCTTTCTCTCTAGAGTCAAAGTTTTTAATCGTGATTTTTTTTTCAATTTTTCAGGCTACGGAGGTGTGATTTGCCTTTCGCAGTTGGTTTTGAAGGTAGATTTTGATCATTGAGTAGAGCGATAAACTTTTTTTCCTCGTTTTTTTTATTTTGCCTCTAATTTGTTCTGATTAATGTAGTTTTTGATTCGTGATGATTTTGTTTTTTCGATTGATGTTTTTTCGATCTATGTTTTTTCGGTGTTCCTTAAAAGAATCGAACTTCAATCTCTGATCAACTTGGTTTGCAACAATTCGTGAAGGAATATATTGATTTTTTTGGTGATTTGTTTTGTCCGTGATGACAATTTGAAGGCTTGTTTCTCAAGAACATTCGCAGTGGCCGCCTGAGAGCTTTCGCCTTCGCCGGGCTTGAGAGCTTGTGCTGCTTCAATCCTTCCTTGGATGTCTGAGACTCCAACAATTCACTTTTTTTCATTCTCCAAAATCTTTTTTGTTTAATTTTCCCTCGTAATTAAATTGATTGTTTTCATCAGTTTGAATGCAATGTTCGTGTTTTTTTCATTTCAAAATTTTTTTGTTTAATTTTCTCGTAATTATTGATTGTTTTTCAGTTTGATGCATTGTTTGTTTGTTTGTATCTTTTATTATATTTGCATTGTTGATGATACAAATTCTAAGGCTTGTTTCTCAAACATTCGCAGTGGCCGCCTAAGAGCTTTCGCCTTCGTCGGGCTTGAGAGCTTATGCTGCTTAATCCTTCCTTGGATGTCTGAGACCCTTGCAATCACTACTCATAGAGTTAGAACTGCCCTTTACATTGCTGATTGCTTTGTTTTTTTATTATTACGTTGCAGATCAAGTAGTCTTTCGTTTTCGGTTGTTGTTTGTCTGTAATTTTCATTGTTATGTTCTATCTGTTACTTGCAATGCTTATTGGTTTTTTTGTATTGCATTTTCTATTATATTTAGTGTACTGTCTGCATTCTTTGCTTGTGTAATCGATCTCTCTTTGTTTTCGGATATTCCTATAGTTGATGATGACAAATCTAAGGTTTGTTTCTCAAAACATTCGCAGTGGCCGCCTAAGAGCTTTCGCCTTCGCCGGGCTTGAGAGTTTATGCTGCTTCAATCCTTCCTTGGATGTCTGAGACCCTTGCAATCACTTAATATAGAGAGTTTATAACCGCCCTTTACTTGGCTGATTGCTTTTGTTTTGTTTTATTAATTAACGTTGCAGGAATCGAGTAGTTCGGTTTTGATTTTACAGTTGTTGTTTGTAGATTTGTCTGTTGTTCTAGTCTATCTGTTTACTTGCAATTGATTTTATTGGTTTTGTTTTGTATTTCCATTGTTTGTTCTGCTATTATATATTCTGGTACTGTCTGCATTTCTTTTGCTGTGTTTTATCATTTTCTCTTTGTTTTGGGATATTCCTTTTAGTTGATGATGACAAATCTAAGGCTTGTTTCTCAAAACATTCGCAGTGGCCGCCTGAGAGCTTTCGCCTTCGCCAGGCTTGAGAGCTAATGCTGCCTCATCCTTCCTTGGATGTCTGAAACTTTGAATTTTCCATCCTAGAATCAAGTGTTTATAGTAAATCAAAAGGCTTTGATGTATTGTTTTTTTTTGGATTACCTATGATCTGGTTTCCTTTTTAACTATTTCTTGTGTTTTAAAGTTCAGAACTTGTTAATTCTACATTTTCGATAATGAGATGATCGATGATGATAGTTCCAAAGGCCTGTTTCTCAGAACATTCGCAGTGGCCGCCCAAGAGCTTTCGCCTTCGCTGGGCTTGAGAGCTTGTGCTGTTTTTATCCTTCGTTGGATGTCTGAGCCCACATTCTCTATTTAAAATTGACAATTTTTATTGTTAATATTCCATTGGTAAAACGTGCTTAAATTTACTTTTTTGATGTTTTCGTATAACATGCTTATGTGCAAAAAATGTAATTGTTTTAAGTAGGAGTTTTCGGGGACTAAACGTCTGCCCCTTTAGCAGTGATCATGAGTGCTTAAGGGATGAACAATGTCCCTCACATTCATTTTCATCCATCCTTTTCACTTTGTCAGTCGTCTTCTTTATGTCTAGCTGATCATTTGGGGATGGGAAATTCAACAATCTTTTTACTGTTAATTGCGTCTTTGATTTGGTCTTTAATAACTCATTGTTGATGATGACATATCTAAGGCTTGTTTCTCAAAACATTCGCAGTGGCCACCTAAGAGCTTTCGCCTTTGCCAGGCTTGAGAGCTAATGCTGCTTCATCCTTCCTTGGATGTCTGAAACTTTCTTATGTTGCACAAAAATTTTCCATTAATATTGTCTTATGTTGTAATAGTCACATTACACTCCTGATTGTTGTTGTTACCACTGTTTCGGTTAAAATTCTTACGGAAGGCAATGATGAGCAATCGAGATTGTCATGCACCACTCTGACGAGAAATCTGTGCTGATAACTTCTCATACCCATTTCTCTGATGCCTTGTCTCCAGAGTTTAGTATTTTTGAATACTTTTGTTGTCTTTTTTCGGAATTTACCTTTGTTTAGTTCTGTTTAGTGTTGTTTTTCAGAATAGATTTTGGTTTGACAAGGAACCAAGTGATGGGGTCTTTCAGGACCTAACCATGATGCGGACCGCACAGCTCTTTTAGGGCTGATGGGGATAAACTTAGGTTTCTGATGGTTCTTTTAGATTTGCAGAGAAAATTTTCATGACTAATTTTGGAGATAGATTTAGATTTTCTCTCAGAAAATTAGATAGTTCTGCTATTTTAGTTATTGAAAGTTGTATTTTAAGTGCAGGAGATGGTACGATGATGATGAGATCTCACAATCTCGTTAATCTGATTTAACATGAGGATAATTTTCTCAACCATTCATCAACTCTTTTGAGCACCTTCCTCTGCTTTAATAGTGGGTCGTCTGTGTTTTTTGGGGGAAAATTCTTCTGAAAGAATATTTTTTATATAGCATGCTTGTGGATTTCGGAAATTTCAAGTTTATCTTTGTAGTATTACAAATTTTTCTTTGAAAGAAAAATAGAAGCGAACTTTAAAAAGTTTTGGAATTTGCGAAAGCGCCTTGGAGTTATGTTAGCCCGAATGAGAGGAGGTTTTGGTGGATTCTTCAAATTGTGGGCCCGTTTTGTTTTCTTATTTGAAATGAGCATTTTATCTTGTAAATGCGACGTTCTAGGATGTGTGAAAAAATGGCTCAGAGAAAAACATAAGAGTGAAATTTGTTTGGATGTCAATTTGGAAAGTCCTTTCATTTTTGAGGTGAGAAGATTTCAAAAAATTTCTCGAGTATTTCAGAAGTGTACAAAGCAGTTTGAGAAAGGTGACAACGCATTTTACAGAGCAAATTTGAGATTGAGGTGAGGATCCTTTTTTCAGGAAAATTGGATTGAACTCTGTTTAGATATTTTTTACGAGAGAGAGCTATTGAGGAATTTGTTGAAAGAAATATCAGATGACAAGAATTGAACATGGGATTCTCTATGCTATTGACTTTTGTAAGAAGTCCGAAAAGAATGGAGGACTTCGAACTCTTGCGTCAAATTGGGCTCTAGTTGTAAAGAAGAACAAGAGAGAGAGGAGGAGAACTGACAAGAAAGCCACAGCTCATAATGTAGATGAGTTGAGATCTCAAGTTCAATGGAAGGGAGCTATGTTTAGTAATCAACGTTCCACGTAAATGTTGTAATTTCTGCAATATTGAAAAATTCAATCCTCTACGATTGATGGTTTGAAATCCCTATCCGATTGATGGTTTGAAAAATCATCCATGTTATAAAATCCAACGTGTATCTAGTCTTTTTGATAATTTGTATCCATGATCGCTAAATTTTTAAGAGTTATGAAATTTGGTCGTTACAGATTTAACTAATTTATCCTTAAATTCTTGATTAATGTGAAAAAGTTAATTAGTAATAGATGTCAGAATTTTTTACGTAATTCGTCATATGCATGGCACACATCCAATTTTGTGCAAGATTTCCGAATATACCCTCTTAGTTAACAAAAATAATTAAAAAAATCCTTAAAATCATGAGAGAGAGAAGCTTGAAACCCTAGAAGATGGGAGTGCCTTGTAACCTCGGTCTAGTCGCGAGGCCTGTGACATGTGCCCATTAATCTCCCTCATTATCTCTGCTCTGTCTCTTTTGTTATTTCTTTCACGCGATCTTTTCTCTTTCGGCATTGGGTTTTCTTTGTGATTATAAGTGATTGTGCAAAACCGTGCATTTTGCATACATATCGGGGATTCTTTAATGAAGTTTTCCATTTATGTCAAAAAAAGATTTCATATAGCATTTGAGGAGTCCTTTTGGCAATGTCAAGAAAGCATATCAAACGTGAGTCATCACTTTTTTGGATAATAAAGTTTTTATTTAAAAAAAAAATAGACGATGCATTTGAGGCTCAATGTATGGTCCAAATGGCTAGGGAAATAAAATTAAGTAGGCAGAGCTGATAACCAAATTCATATTGTAGTTCAACAAGTAATGGTTTAGTTTTATTCTTTTTTTTTTTCGGCCGGATTAGTTTGTGAAAAATTTTGGAATATAATGGACTAAGAGGGAGGCGGGGGAGAGAGAAGGGGGTGCTGAATCTGTCATTTATGTGGTTTGGGGCCTTGCGAGGTCGGAGAGTCTTCGAAACTATATAATATCCGATTTATTTCCTTTATTTCCAAAATTGTTCTTCGCTAATCTAAATTTCCAGGTATCTAACAGAATGTAAAACTATAATAGTCTCGACTTGCAAGAAAGTCGGTTTCGTATGGCAGTCACATGATGTCATGTTTGGTTCTGGATCAAACGCCGATGGTGCATGAACAATGTTTTGTTCAATAGAAACCAGCAAAGCATGGATTCCTCATTTCGAATTCAAGGACATTTAGCATCTTGTACAACTCTAATGGTTACCAGCAACAAAAGCGGTTACTTTGTTCCTAACTTCAATCTAGTTACAACCAGGCATTTTCTTCAACCCTTCCTCGAGCATTGCTTGCCTAACCATTTCCGCTTCTTTCACTGCCTACTAGCGCAATACAAATTCGATAGTAGAACATAACTTATCTCTTTACGCGGCTCTAAGTCTTTTAAAGCTTTTCCCAAGTGTGTCCCGAAGACTACATCTTGATGTGCAGAACAAGCTCCAAGAAGAGACTCGTATGAGCTAATATCTAGGGTACCTGTCCCTAAATACTTATTGGCCAAGTCTTTTGCTTCTGCTATGTAACCTCCTCGGCCAAGCGTATCTACCATGCACGCCACATGATCCGTTTCAGGGGAAAGTCCATGAATTGATGTCATTGTTCTGTAGAATTTGCGACTTTCCTCTATGAGTCCTGAATAGCTGCAAGTCATCAACAAGCCAATGAAGGTCACTTTATCAGGTTTCACTCTGGTCATCATCATTTCTTTGTAAAACTTTAGAGCTCGGTTAGGCTCTCCGTGCAAACCAAACGTAAACAACATAGCATTCCAAGAGACCAGATCTTTATTAGGAATCTCACGGAATGCACGGTTAGATCCTTCTATATCCCCGCATTTAGCATACATGTTTATTAAGCCGTTTCCGATGTATGCATAACCATTGAAGCCACTGCGAACAATACACCCATGTAGCATTTTCCCGGGTCCTAGTACGGCTAAGCTTGAACATGCATGAATTACGGCTCCAAATGAAAAATCATCTGGTCGTAATCCATTTCTCACCATTTCAATGAAGAAGCTAACAGCTTGTTCACCGTGTCCATTTCTTGCATACCCTGAGATCATAGACGTCCATGAAACAATATTCTTTTCAGGAGCCCGTTGAAATGATAAGAACGCTTCGTTCGTGTCTCCCACTTTCATGTTAGCATCAATTATGGCATTCCACGACACTTGATTTGGAATTACAATGGACTCAAAAACCCTAATAGAATCACTGGCACGACCTTGTTCCGCATAAAAACTCAAAAGTGAGTTCATTGCCTCTACAGCAGAGCTCCACCCGCTTTCAATGATAAAACCATGTACCATGCATCCATATTGAACTTCTGATGATTCAGCACAAGCATTCATGAGGGTAGAAAAGGTCCACTTATCTAGCCCACATGAATTATTCAGCATCTCTTTCAACAAGGCCAAACACGATTCAACTTCACCATGCAACGCATGACCTGCAATTATTATATTCCAAGCGATCTCCACTCTTCTTGGCATAATTGAGAACACTTTGTACGCAATGTTAAACTGACAAGACTTCGTATGAGCAAACAACAGCGAACACCAAGTCGTTTCCTTCCTAAGATGCATCTCATCAAACACTCTGGTAGCATTAGAAGGATTCAAACACTTGCCATACATATGAATTAATGCATTGTTGATAGGTAAATAAGATTGGCACCCCAGAACGCGTACCAAAGCATGAATGCTAGTCCCCAGTCGAAGTTCGCAAGCACCTACACACACACTCAAAGTTACGGTGAACGTGAAGTGATCGGGTCTGGTGTCACATGTTCGCATGCGCCAGAAAAGAGAGAGGGCTTCTTGGTGAAGACCCAGCTGGGAATAACTAGCAATCTTTGCGTTCCAAGCAACGGAGTCTCTGTGAGACATTTCGTTGAACAACTTGCGTGCATGACTGATTCGACCCAACTTCGCAAGTGCAATTATCCTGGACGTAATTTGAAACAGTTCCAGCTGCATTTCATTATTCTCCAATCTTCATAGAATCCCATTAATTTACTTCAGCTGGCAAGCATTGCGTTCCAAGTGATTAAGCCTCTTTAAGACATTTCATCGAACAACTTGCTAGCATTTCTACTAGATGTAATTCGGAAACTTTCTAACTGCGTTTCATTCTTTCCCAAAATTCATAGAAGCCCATAAATGTACTTCGGCAACTCTTTTGCTTCTGATTATGTTTGATAAGTGAAACGGAGCTCAACTCTTTTCTGTATCATTGTTTCAACCAAAAAGTATCAGAATTTTACATTGTCTACTGATTGTTTTCAGTTAACCGCCAAAGGGTGAATATAATTTCTTGATTTTATTGCGACGAGATGAGAAAGAGAATGAGAAAGGGAGAAATCTGAGATGAAGAGTAGCCGGGGCGAGTGGTATGGTGTTAGGTGAGGCTGAAACAGAGTGTTTAAGTGATGTGGTGGACGGTCAAGATAGGTGCCCTCCAAAAAGACCCACCCAAGTTTTTTTTTTTTAATTTTTATTTTGGTATGCTTTGACTTGGTAGTTGAGTCTTGAATCCCCCACGTAACTCGCGCGAGGAAATGTGTACTTATTTTAACCATCAAGGTTGTGCCCAGGTTATGGTGTAATGGTCAGGTAGTTTTTTTTTTTTTTTTTATTAAGGTTCAAATCTCGTAGTCTCTATCAAGAATCCTGCTCCAGTTTGTTTTCAATATTGAAGCATCAGGCTATGTGATAAGCGGTAGTCGCCGTAGGTGGAGAGCTTGGTGAGACTAAGTATAGATCTGGACCACTTCTCGGTGGTCCTCGAGACTGCTGAAAAGCCGAAGAGGCATGGGAACGGGGCAAACATCATCTAATTTCCCTTTTTTTGGAGAAAAAAAAGTGCACTTAATTTTTTGTTTTCTCTTCCTTTTTTATTTATTTATTTATAAGAAATTATATCATTTTGTATATAATAGTATTAGATATACCAATTATTTGGTAGATATAATCAATTGATATGATAATATTTTAAACATTTATTAATTAAAAACGACAACTAATATGCCATATAAGCTGGTACTAAAAAATTTAGATTATAGTTGATGTTTTTAGCATTATTCATTTTGATTTACAAATTCATATCAATGTTAGACATCTATAATACAATGTTAAATTATTGTATCATAGTAAATTTTGATATTTTTCAAATAAAAATATGCTATGTAATACAATAGTGTTGTTGATGTCAAATTTAGCATGTGATAAGGTCTAATCAATATCAATTCTAATATTTGATATTTATTGATTATTAACTTCATCTTTTTGGGTAATTATTACAACATTTTTTTTTAATTTATTTCGTTACTTATGCTCCATTTGGCATTCAATCTCAAACTAAAATTTCATATCAGTTTTTGTCTTTTTCTGAAAATATTTTGTCTTTTCTGAAAAAGTTTTTTGTCTTTTCTGAAAAGTAAATAAAAATTACTATTGAAATTTAAAATTTTCAACTCAAACTCATTCACCAAACAGACCCTTAAACTTCACTTTTACGAGTTCCAAAGCATCCTAATAACGACAAAAATATAATAACATTATAAATTGGAGCATTAAATAAGATAATATTATTTTTGGTACTTTAATATAGATAAACACATTAAAGATGGTCTTACATTTGTTAATTTATTACCATATTAGTATCCATATGATAAAAAAAATTAGATCCGTTCGAATGAAGCATGTATCCAAAACATCCCAATGATAACAAAAAGTATAACTAACATTAGAAATTACATTATATATTGGGACATTAAAATAATATTATTTTTATACTCTTTTATACCAAATATAATATTAATATAGACAAATATATTAAAGGTGGTTATATATATATTTTTTATCATGCATTATATTAGCATCTATATGATAAAAAATTAGATTCGCACCCAGTGAAGCATGTATCTACAATTAATAAAATGTAATAAATAACATATTTGAGAATTGTGCTCTAATAATATTTCTAAGGGTAATTTGTGTGTTGAGTCTCTGAAATTTTTTTTTTTTTAAGTTGCAATTTGATTTCTAACCTTCTTTTTTATTTTTCTGGTTAAAAATTTTATGAACTCTTTAAATGGTGGCAAAATAGTCCTTTAGAAAATTTCATATGAAATTACACATAATTAATTATTCAGGATAAAAAGATCCTTTTTAGTTTAAATCCTTTATTTTCCGTTTACAGTTTACATTAGAATATAAATGATAATTATTTGTTTAGTTAAGTTATATAAAATGTTAAATTTGAATCCTTCCTCCAAGTTTAAAAAATAAAAATACAAAGCAAACAATGAACATAAACACAATAGCGTGTTTAGATACACTTGGAGTGGAGAATTAATAGTTTCATGTAAATTATTATGGACAATTTTGAAATTGACAAAGATGTATAAAAAATAAATTTAAATTTTTTTTAAGAAAAACTAAAAAGAGTACCTTTTTAAAAGAGAGATGTGAATGTGATTCTAAATATAGTCGAATGATGATATCGTATATGACTTGATTAAAAAGTGTATAGTTTAAAATATCCACCCAAAATACAAAAGAGAAGGAGAGATGTGAATAAATATTTGATAATAGAACCGTACTAATTTTACTTTATAACAATAATAATTTTAGACTTATTTGCATGAATGTTTTATTAACTTTTTAAATTGACAATTTAGTCCCTAAATTTTTTTCCCTTGCAATCAATCTCTTGAACTTTTCATTTTAGGCAATTCAGTCACTTTTACTTAAATTCATTAAAACTAAGACATTTTTTACACAATACTTATATAGTATAGCTCAAAAGGGACAATGTTGATCATTTTTGCTTAATTTCAATACAATTTTTTTTTTTTAAATTTAGGTTTAAGTTGAGTATAATTGAATTAAGGTTAAAATTTTCAAAGGAAATTGTATTGAAGTTAAGAAAAAAAAAAAAAAGATCAACTATGCTCTTCTTAGATTTTAATATCCAAATTATGTGTAAAAAACTATTCAAATTTTATGAATTTGAGAAAAAATGACTAAATTGTCAAAAATAATAATTCAGGGTGTTGATTGTTAAGAAAACAATTAGGAACTAAATTACTAAATTTGAAATATTCAGGAAATATATATAATATATATAAATAAATAAGTCATAATTTTAAGACTATATAATGAAATTAATAACTTTTTTATATACCAATATTATATTAACTTATTGTTATACATAATTATTGTCGTGTCATACATCCTATTTTAATATGTTATATAGACATGCATTTTACAAAAGACTGAAATTCATACATTCATATATCTGAATTAATTATTTATTGTTATTTTTATTATTTGTAATTAAGGATGATAGTATTCAAATTATATATTTTGTGATTGATTACTTTACCATAAAATTTTATTTATATACCATTATTGTACATAATTAGTATCGTGTTCGTACATCCTATTTTTATATGTTATCTTACAAAAGATGCTTTTGTAAAAGACTGAAACAAATCATACATCCATATGCTGAGTTAATTATCTATTATTATTATTTTTTTATTAATTGTAAGTAAGAATGATGACATTCAATTATATAATTTTAAATTCGAGTTATTTGTGAAATTACAGTTTAATTACGGTTATTAAATGTGAAAAGTTAGCACATACTATGAGTTGGAAGGTTTTTTTTTTTTTTTTTTTCCAGCTGTATTTCTCTTGCTAGAATACTACCCAAACCTTCATTAGTGTGTTGGATGGAGCATGTGCCTTGTCCAAAATACAGCTAAACTGGGTGTTAGGGACTCAATTATATTTAAAAAACTCATGCCTGAGTTCCTAAACTAAATCATAGTCAAATAGAAATGGTTTGATATGACTAGAGAAAGAGAAAGTAACCAAGCAGATGACCGGTAAGAGGGCCCAAAAAAAAAAAAAAAAAAAAAAAGAGGAAAAAGATACAGAAAATGGAACCAATTCGAGAGAGAGAGGGGAAAGATGGTATTTTTTTTAATAGACATTAATCAATTATATCATAAAATTTTAAAGATAATAATAAATAATATATCAAATATAATACTAAAATGTATATAGTTGTCCAATCGCTAGACCAAGCATGTTGTGTCATTGCCAAACATTGTATTGGGTTTTGTTTGCAAAGACGATGATTGGCGTCATGTCTTTACCATGGTGGCCTTGCTAACTTGTCCATAAAGGTCGTCGTCTCATGAAAAGTTATCAACTTGATAATAAAAATTATATTATTATTTACTAGAAAATTCAAGAATTTACTTAAAAAAAAAAAAGGATTACCTATAAAAATCCGGGAGCTAAACTCAAAAGTAAGAACTTAAAGGAAAATTAAACAAGGAAACATATGGATTGGAGTTGTCTTTCCCGCAGGAGAGTAATCCATCGCCATCAAGTTCGCTATCTTGGTTTGGTACCAACTTATCGCCATTACTCTTTTTAGCAACCTCACTAGCTTCATTGCTCTTCTTGGCCACATCCCTAACTTCTCGCAAAATCCTTGCTGCCAATAGAGAAAAAACGGCCCGAAAAATAAAGTTAATTAGTACCAATCTTTAACATCAAAAAACTTAATAGAAATCACTTATATTATTCCCAATTATTTCTTTTTTTTTTTTTTTTGGGGTTGCCACTAAGGGGTATCTAGTCTTTTTGATAATTTGTATCGATGGTCCCTAAATTTTAAGAGTTATGAACTTTGGTCTTATAATTTTAATTAATTTATCCTCAAATTCTTGATTTATATGAAAAAGTTATCTAATTAGTAATAGATATCGAATTTTTTTACGTAATTCGTCATATGCATGGCACACATCCAATTTTGTGCAAGATTTCCTAATATATCCTCTTAGTTAACAAAAATAATTAAAAATATCATAAAAATCATAAGAGAGAGAAGCTTAAAACCCTAGGAAATGGGAGAGTCTTGTATCCTCGTCTAGCCGTGAGGCCCGCGACACGTGTCCATTAATCTCTCTTGCTATCTCTGTTCTTTGTCTCTCTTGTGATTTCTCTCATGCGATCTTTTGTCTCTTGGCTTTGGGTTTTCTTTGTGATCATAAGTGATTGGGCAAAACTAGTGATGACGGGTGGCGGCAGTGTATAGAAATGATTGGAGATGATATGGGGATCGTGGTGCTAGGTATTTTTCTCGTTGGGCTGATTTATAATTTAATTTACGATTAGGTTTTTAATATAGAGTTTTCTCTAGTTTGGATAATAATTTTATTTGATTTTACTCTTAAGTTTGTTAGAGTTGTGGTTCAATTGAAAATTTTAGAGTTATTTCTCTCTTAAATTAAAATTTCTCTAAAACTTTGGTAAATGTTATGATTTTAGGAATTTTAATTTTTAATTAATTAGAGGAAAATATTAGGAAATTGTACACGTAATTAAATCATAATGAACGGGTGTATAGCGCATATTTTTGAAAAGTAAGAAGGTGGATTTTAATATGAA
>CM046365.1:2056787-2079282 GCA_025413025.1 Ficus hispida
AACCAACTTTCAAAAGAAGTAGGATCATCCGATGTCAAATTCTGTGTGTTTTGTTTGCACTTTTGCCTTTTTAAGTTTATCCTATGAATTCTGCGTAATTGTTTAGAAACAAGAAACTTGTAGTAATGATTAAAAAATTTATACAAACAAAAGACTTCTGCACCATTGAGTTGCCATTCCATTCCTTGGTGGATTAGAACTGAATACATCATCTGTGGATTTTTATTTTTGTCTTTCTGCAATTACTGTTATATATCCCTTTTTTCCATGGCCGTGCATTTTTTTTTTTTCCTTTTCCTTGCTTAGAGGAAAATAATAAAATGGCATATCAAGTAGTTTCATTTTACAATTTCTGTTTTCCTAAAAATTATTTCTGTCTCCACAGATGTCTGGTGAGAATGACTCTTATTTACATAATTGAACATGTTACAGGCTGCTCAAGGTGGAGGAAAAATAGTGTTGAAGGGCCTTTATTCTGGATTGGCTGGTAACCTTGCTGGTGTTTTACCGTAAGTACCTCCGGAGAATTTACACACTTCAACACGATTAGACACATGTAATTTTAAACATTGGATATGTGTTTTTGACCTCTGTATCCCAGTTGTTTGGTGACAGTTACTTTGTGTATTTTGGTATTCCCCTTCTCTTTGGAAAAAAATTTGTTTTGTATATAAGAAGTATCGATTTATATATGCAGGGCTTCTGCCGTTTTTGTAGGCATATACGAACCTACGAAGCAGAAACTATTGAGAATGTTTCCTGAAAACCTTACTGCCGTAGCTCACTTGGTGAGAGAACTACGCTCATTTCTTGATTACTAGTACTCCACATGATTTGATATGCAGAGAAATTGAGAATTACCCGTCGAAATAATAGGTTTCTTGTTGGAAAATAACTCTAAAAGAAATATGTAGCCAGGTGATTTATACTTGGAAAAACTTAGTTCTCTAAGTAGTTTCCGTATTTCTGGCACAAAAAAGAGAGTACTTTCATAAATGTTTAGTCAAAGTTGATTTGAACTATGATTATTCTCGCAAATCATTTTGTTTTTCAATATCATATCATGATTGTTATGTATAGTTTTGGAACAAATTGAAGAATGATGATAAGATTAACAAATTGAAGGCATCTGAAACCAATAATGTAAATAAAACAGAGGTGTTTCTCGGGGGGAAAAAAAAAAGGCAGAAAGAAAATCAAAAGTGTTCACGAGGCAACTAGAACTGTTGTACGGTAGGAAGAAAGAAAAGAGCTTGAAATGCACTCAATGGAGCCGAACATAGTACATGATGAGAGGGACAAAGAATAAACTAGACCAACAATTTTTTGTACTGGTGTATTAGTGAGTGTGTAATAGCTCACTAATCAAGTGCTCTTTCACCAATGATGATTATGGCTAAGTGAAATACCCACAGTATAGGAGTGTAAAATATCTTCAGAGAGAGGGAGAGAGTGAGTAAAGTAATTGAACAATGCATATTTATGTGAAATTATATATATATATATATATGTATGTATGTATGTATATAGCCTAGGTGTACAAGTTATCTGGAAAGATAAGCTTACTTGATTGTTAATATAATGCAGACTGCAGGAGCTATAGGAGGCCTAGCTGCTTCTCTTATTCGTGTTCCAACAGAGGTTTCTAATCTTGTTTTGCATTTCCGTGTTTTAGGAAAGAAACTAAAAAAATTGTTTTAGTTGACTGACTTTCCAGTCAACATAACTCAGGTTGTTAAGCAGAGGATGCAAACCGGGCAATTTTCTTCTGCCCCTGATGCTGTACGCCTCATTGCTTCGAGGGAAGGTTTTAAAGGACTCTATGCGGTATGTGATTCCCCGCTTCATCACAAATTCAAGCCCCCTTGTTTAAAAATAATTAATGAAGGAAATGCTAAAATGTATCATTTTCCTCTCTTAATTTATTTATTAACGGAGTTGATTTTTAGCTATTCTTTTCTTATTGTTGTTATACATATATGTTCACATATATACGTATAGATATTAGATGGGAAGTCTCAAACGTACCATGTTCTGTATTAGATGGGGCTTGGGAGGTTTCAAATGTACCATGTTTTTGCACGTCATTGCAATTTGAACTTTGAATCATGTTTACAACTTCTCTTACCTTTTTTCGGATTGCAGGGATATGGATCCTTTTTACTGAGAGATCTGCCATTTGATGCAATTCAATTTTGCATATATGAGCAGCTTCGGATTGGCTATAAAGTGGCGGTAAGCTCCTCCTCATCATGAAGCTTATATCAAGTGGTGTGTAATGAACATATTGGTGAAACTTGACAACATTTTCATTCTTCCCTTGATTAACGTGCTATGTTAATCAATGAAACTTATATTGAATGAGTAGTTTCTTGACTTGGCAACGTGCTTTGTCAATCAAACACTTGCGACCAGTAGGTTTTATAGTATGAATCGTTTCAAATATTTTAAGATTTCCTTGAATGGGGCCATAAAAGATAATATAAGTCAGTGTTGCGTTGAATAAAGATCTTGGATTGCTTTATTTGAATAAAGATCTTGGATTGCTGAACCAGAAAGAAATTCTTATGATTGTTTGTCACAAACACCTCCAGCTATTACCTATCAACCTATTTGTGCTTCCGTATGCGTGTCTGTGTTATTTTTTCTGTATTTCACTGTCGATGAGTTTAACCTGTTTTAACTAATGCCAGGCAAAGAGAGACCTGAATGATCCCGAGAATGCTCTAATTGGCGCTTTTGCTGGTAAGATGACATTTACCTATTGGTTTCATTCAAAGCCATCTGTAGTTACTTGTTGTAGCTGTTTCATTTGAATCGTCTTGTTCCATCTATTCTTGAAGGGGATGCCTTTTTCAGTGTTGGGTTATTTAGATTAGATTACGTTATGAAGTTGGTTCCTTCTTTTTTTTTTTTTTTTTTGGGTTAAATGAAATCTCTCTCATGATGAAGATCAAACTTTAACAGGTGCAATAACTGGAGCTATAACTACTCCCCTTGATGTGATTAAAACTAGGCTGATGGTTCAGGTAAGCCATTCTGTTTCTTGCCATTTTTCCCAGGCACAAGTTTTTATTTGCTTCTAGGTATACATGCAGGTATACAAATATATAGATAACTTTTTCTACATGCAAAACAAGTAGATACATTTACTGGGTATCGAGCCATAATATGTTTTTATTTTTATTTTTTTTAATTAAGGGATCTGCGAACCAGTACAAAGGAATTTTTGATTGTGTTCAAACTATCGTGAGGGAAGAAGGACCTACTGCACTATTGAAGGTAATATAAGATCTTTTTGGAATCTCATTTGTTTGCGTTTTTTAATTTTGTAGGATTTTAATACTCTTGACTTATATTTTTTAGACATAACCAAATAAGGTTACAATTTTCTTCTTATCCTCAAAACAATCTTTCTAGAAAAACGACCAAACAATTTTGAGCAACGGTCTCAGAACTATTTTAAAAAAATTCGTATTTCCGTTTGCATACCTAATACAAAACATTTTGAAAACATTATCATATTGTCTTTTTATCTATATTTTTTCTGCAGGGAATTGGGCCAAGAGTGCTATGGATTGGCATTGGTGGTTCGATCTTCTTTGGCGTCCTTGAGAGCACCAAGCGGTTTCTTGCTCAGAGGCGACCTATTCCTCAAGAAGACTCAAAGAAGAAGGATTAACAGATAGATGAACTAAAAAGAGGCTTACATGTAGAAACTTTAGGTATTTCATTCCATTTTCCTTAGTTGTCCAAAAATGTTTGGGAACATAGTTTTTTATTTTATTTTATTTTATTTTTATTTTTAATTCTTCACATTGATAGGTTTTCCTTTGCCTGCAAAAGGAAGTCAATTAGTCGAGTATTGATTTTCTTATTGTTTTTTGTAGTTTTAATTTTTTTTATTTGAACCTTCTGAGCAGCTTCATTGGTTGTGTAAACGTTAAATTCAAATGGGGTTTCTACCGTTTTCATTTAAATGAGGCATTCTTAATTTAGACGAACGAAATGACTCGTCAATGTAATGAAATTATACAGTGGATTAACTGACAAAAGAAAATAAAAGGAAGAGAAATGTAAAAACTTAAAGGTGTTTGGGAATAAGAAAGTTGATGGAATTTACCTCTCTATTCCAGCACCCAACCAAAAAAAAAAAAAAAAAAAAAAAAAATCTGTTTAATAAATGGGATCCATGTCCCTCACCTTGAAAAAAAAAAAAAAAAAAAAAAAAAAAAAAAAAAAAACCTCCCTCCTCCTTTATGGGTAGTAATGAAATTTGACGGAATTTACCCCTCCGTTTTTCTTTGTTTTCTTCTCCCTTTTCCTAAATGAAAAGTGCCAAAAATGTACGAGGAGTTACATTGCCAACGTGAACCTTTTTTGGTCCCCAATCTTTTTTTTTTTTGGGGCTAAAAAATTCCTACTCTCTTGAAAAGGTTGTAATTTGGTTTTTTTTACTAACAAAAGTTAAAAATTGAAAGGGAATAGATCAAGTGTATGATAAGTGTAAATTGAATCATATAATTTTTTTTCTTAATTATTCTTAAATGGTAAATCATTTGTGATTAACATGATATTTTTTTGTTAAAATTTTAACCTTTTAGTTGTAAAAAAGATCAAATTGTATTATTTTAAAAAGTTTAGATACCTTTGTAAAGAGATAAAAAGGTTACGGACCAAACTAGCTTTTCTTCCCCTTTAGGGGTTAACCACGGTGAAAGAGAGCAAGGAAAAGGTGGTGTGCGTTTTTGACTAGGATAAAACCTAAGATAGATTTTCAGTATTTCTTCAATTCTCTCGCCAATAATTTAGCTTATAAAACGAGTAATTCTGAACGACGGCACAAGCATTTTGGAGACCATAATTTATTCTAATCACCATGCTGAATACACCCTCTAGTTTCTGAGGCGATGAATTCATTTTCTTCTCTCTAAGCCTAATTGTTCCTGTGTCAGACTCTACATATACATATATATTTATTTATTTGAAATTTATATATGTATTCAAGGATAGGAAAGCAAGCTCCCTGTAAATCACTTCAGCTGAACCATATAATTAGAAAAATATGGACATTAATTGGTACAGTTCTTACAAAATTCACTCTTATGATGTGAACCATTTTGACTATAACTGGCCCCAAAATATCAATAAAAGAATAGGGAACTTTAACAAAATGTCATATTTCAACCAAAAATATATATATATATATATATATATATATATATGAGAGAGCAGAATCAACGCCTCACAAAACTTTTCTAGGAACGACTAACCTAATCTACATATTCTTCAAGAAGAAAAAGACCACCCAAAAAACAAAACTAATCTACATGTCGTTTCCAAACTTGTCAAGTAATTCAGGATATCCCAAAACTTGCATATCCTGAAACTATTTCTATATCTTTCTTCCTCTCCCAAACTGGCCCGTATGCCACCACCCCACTCCCACCAGACTCCGACTCATTTTCTCCATCATTCAAGAATCCTGGTGCAGGTTCTTAAATAACAGATTTCAATGACAACAAAAGTTTCACCACTTTACATCGACGCCAATGCTGTCATCGCTATTTAGTATGATCATCAAAAACGTTGTCTCACATAAGCGGCAGGTAAGCTCCGCCATGCCCTTTTCTCAGCACAAGAGGACCAGCATTTTCCGGGACCTTGTCCAACACCTTTGAACACGTATTGATCACATCATTAAACCCAGTAGCCAATGTAGCGAGTTGCAATCGCAACCTCAAATCTCGAGTCCTCCTCAGTAAGCATCTAAATGATCTCCCCAAGTATTTAGCCCATTCCGCTGGCAATCCTCCTCCAGTGAGCCAGACTGAAAATTGGGACTGGTCCCCTCTGGCTGCTACCTCGGCTCTATAAAACCTTGCTAGATCAATAAGCATCGAAGACTGGAGCGGTAGCACGGCCACAAATTCAGCCACAAACTCTTCGAGTAGTTCTGGTTTGAGCATCTGGTTCCAAAGTACCAAAGCCCACTCGCTTGGCTGGTTAAGATCATAGGCTTCAGCAACTATTAGAGCCTCCTGAAAACGGGATTGGTCAACAAGGGCTCTTCTAGCATTCGTTTCTGATAGGTATAGCCATTGAATATCAGGCATTCGGATTTGAAGCGAAAGAAGGGAAGCCCGAGCACAAGCTCTACGTGTTTTGTTGCCAGCATCAATGGAAGAGTGAACTTCAGCAGCTTCAATGAAATATCGCATAGCATCTAATAGATCTTCATTTTGGTCCTTGTCCTTACGAACAAACCACTGCTCGGAGGACTGATCTGCTCGGGACTCTAAAAGAGCAGCCGTTTCATGTTTCATGTCAAAATGGTTGTAAACCTGAAAAGAAAGAAACAAACTTGAAATAAGAAAATACTCTGTTTAACCAGATTGTTAATTACTTTATAGAAGAGATCAAGAAGGAAATACGAACCATTGCAAATGCATCAAGATCATTGGGATTAAAATGCTTCAGCGATGTAAGAACAGCCATCCTAAACCCTCTGACAGCCTCAGCCGTGCTGGTGTTTGCATCTGCAGCAGCTGAATACTTCTGAAGAAGTAGATCCAGTTGGCCATTTTCTATAAGAATGCCAAGAATGAAATTGAGGGCATGGAAGTTTCCCACTCCTGTTATGAGGCGAGCCAGACATGCAAAATCGCCCTCGGAGACATAAGCATCCACCCTAGTTGCGGCAAGGGCTACAAGAACATCACCTCCATCAAGGCAAGCTGATGATTTGTAGAAGTGGTGAGATAGAATTAGAAGCTCAACCTGCAAATAACAATTTCCAGCAACAAAATTACTTATCCGTATTAACTATTCCTCAACTTAATTTTACTATTTTTCTCTCTCTTCCCTAATCAGTTAGTTTTACCCTTTTCCTTTTTATTCTGGTTTAAGTTTATTTAGGACACAGTTATGAGACATGCGCTGGAAAATAAGAACAAATCACAAGTTACTGAAGTTACAGCATTCATGATGAAGCCAAACCTCATAAAATCATACAATAATGTTATAATGTTTAATGTTACATTTATCGCAACATACGGTTGATGAATACACTAAAATAACTTGATTTGCATCAATTTTTGATAAGCATACATCCATTCAAATCCTCTAAAACGTACTTGGTGAACAGGATACCGGTATAAACTTATCACAATAACTATACCTCACAAGCATGCGGTATTTCTTGTCCAGTAATCACCATACGCATCAACGCATGGCCAATTTCTGACTCAGATGGACAAAGCTCCGCCCACTTCAAGAAATCTGAAAACCTCCATAACAAGGGAGAAGGTCCTTCCTCCTTTTGAGAGTCCATATATCCACCACGATGTGCAGCCAATAAGCCCTACGAAAGCAACGAACCAAAATAAGAAAATTTACGAATACATTGGAATTTTCCATATGGAAAGCCAATGAATTTCGAACTTATGGAATTAATATAAAGTAAAAGCGAAATCATGATCAACAGAATCTTTCACAATTGCTACATGGTTTAATATAAAAAAAAATACAGTTTAGAACGATAAAACATTATTTGCTGTTCTAAAAACATGGGTCTAATCTGATCACGTACGTGTCAACAAAAAATACCAGACTACATGAAGATAACACTTAGAAGAGAGGAAAAAAAAAAAAAAAAAAACCTTCAGAAAGGACTCTGCAAGAATTTGAGCAATATTAGCAGCTGGCATAGAATGAGTCTGCACAAGGAGATATGCTTCCTCAAATGATTCTTGTGCTTTAAGCGAAAGCAGCTGTAGTAACTCAATTGGCTGTTTATCAAATGCCTCTGAAAAAGAAAGACCCAAGACATTTGCAGCTTTTACAACTGCTATTATTCTTTTACAGAGCCCACGCCCTCGACCTTCGGTGAAACTGGTTGCTAAGCTCTCCAAAACCTATACTTGCAAAGTTAAAGATCAAATTAATATGGTAATATCAAGTGCATGACTCAACTGTCTGAGTAACAAGCATAAAACATGCAGAGTGAAGAAGAGGCATTCTATCAGTAACAGCAAACATTAACGAAAGCAAAACCTAGTAAATGCTTCATACAGATAAGCGAGAGATGGACAATAACCTGCAGCGGTTGAATTTGATGCTGGTCAGTCAGTATGTTATGTGACTGCATGACCGACTTTACGTCCTCATCCAGCATTGACGTATATACTAGCTCACTTGGAGTTGAGAGAGTAGCAAGCTTCAAAGCAGCATCCACAAGTACGAATTCAGAAGGTACTTGCGCTGGAGATAGCTTATGTTGGAGTTGCTTAGCAGCTGATATTTGGCTAAATTCCAACAAAGAAAGAACAGCCCTTTCCAACTCTGCGGGTCCAACTCTTTCCTCCCATCTAGAAAAAGACATTCCTGTTTTCACATTCTCATCCAGCTGCGACATGTCATTTTTAAAGTAGAGAGAACTTGGAACCTCGTCAGATTCTATACTTTTATCTACCGGGTCCAATAATGGCCGTCTTAACACCCCATAGCCCTTTGCCCTCCGCCTAGCCTTCGTAGGTCCACCTGCTATAGTTGAAAAGCCAGTATCTGACTGGTTCTTGTAATGCACCTGGTTATTTTCCCTCACATCCTGCTTCTCATTAGTTCTACTCCTGCTTGCGTTTATATGATTGTCCATTTTTGTTATTATACTTGCAGTCTGGTCAATGATACTAGAGCCATTTTTATGTGTTGGGTCATGCATGGAACCATATATATTGAATTCTCCATCACTCTTCACCTGTGCTTCTGATTCTACTGCCAAGAGCCAGACTTTAGTCTCAATTTCCCGCAGAAGATTCAATGGATATACTCTGAAAATGTATCATACAGGTCAGAACATTTTATCTTGATAGACCACGAAATCGGAGACCAATTTATTAGGGAGTAAATCACTTACGGATTGGACAGAGTGATCATCCCACTTAACCATTGTAGAGCAAGTAATAACAACTCATGAAGCTCTCTCGCTGGAAGATCTTTTTCTGCAGCTTCTGCATGTTTAAGGAAAAATAACCCTGCCTGGAAAATTTAAAGGCAAATTATATTAGAATGGTCACACTGTCATACTACCCATTACCCATGTGTCACAAAAGCTTCAAGAGGTACGCCAATATTGGTTTGCATATAGATTGAAAAGGTATATAAGGGAATATTTTAATGAGAATCAAAAGGAATGGTCGTCATTTGTTATAGCATCTCGACGGCAACGCCAAATTCTTATGCCAATGTTAGCATTTCACACTGGGCTAAGAAAACTATTCTTCAATGCAATACTATATTTAACATCGCAGTTGGCTCTCGGTGCCAAATTTAACACTTAGTATAGCATATGCCAAATTTTGGCATTTGATTGCTTATTGGTTGATGAACCAACTTTTCCACTTACAAACAATATCACCAGTTTTAAATTTTTCAAAAGTAAAATTTTGTCCTGATTCTAAACCTTATTTACTTAATGACAAAAGTTGCACTTAAGATAGCATTATGCATCCCCTAAAAATAAAAAAGAAAAAAAAGGGAAAGATAGCAACTATGCATTGGGGAACAAAATAGAAGCTATGTCGAATACACCATCGATGTTTGTTCATTGCCACCACGCCAATACAGCCGCCATAATCAGCAGCAGCTAGAAGTTATTGCTTCTATCCCTTTCATTCTTATTCACGAATGAATTGGGAAAGTCAAGAAAAAGATTATATTTTGACTACATTGAGCCTGTGCTACTGTTTCTTGTTGTAGGGCCGTCCTTGACTCCTGTCCCAGGGTACTAAGGGGCTTATGTTTTTCAAACAGATGGACATGTCTTGTTGGCCTAATGCACTGGCAGATCCCACCGCCATGGGTTCTATTGAATTCAGAGTTTTTTTGTGGCATTGACGACTCCATTGGAAATGGTGTTACCATGTCACCCAACTTATTCTTATTAAAGCTGAAGCTCTAATGAGGTGTAGCAAAGTCGGTCACTATACTCAAATGAGAACTATTGCGAGGTGCCAATACAAAGAGAACACACCTGTAAAGCAGGGAAAGAATATCCGATAAAGAGTGTTTGGCAGTGGCCCCATAAAGCAACTCTCTCTTCTGGAACGTCCCAAAGGAACTCCTTCCACTCCGCTACCATAGATTCAGCCTAGTATTGCGCAATTTTCAAACCCTTGGTCGCATAATAAAAAAATTTTTGAAATAATTTAAAATTCAAATAGGAATTTACTGGTACCTGAGTCTCAGTAACATGATGAAAAGCTGATTTCCAAGGTCCACCACTGGTCTCCAACTGCTTGGCCCAGTTACGTGCTTGCTCCCAGTGACCATTCTTTTCTAATGCTGTTAAAAGTGAAGCATCATCTAAAGTCTCATTTCCAAGATGTAAAAGATCATCTTTGCGTAAAGAAGGCTCGGCTAAATTAATTTTCCAAGAAAGCCGCCGGTAGTATGTGGCTGCCGATCCTCCATCACCAAAGTCAGTTGCAGCAAGAAGTTGTAGCAAGCATCTTTTCTCATAAGGGGATGGACAAGCTAAAAGCGTAGCATCAGCAGCTTTAACAGCCATGGAGCTTATCCATGGTATCCCAATCTGACCTTCTCTCCCTATATTTGCCTGTAACTGTGTTGGCTCTTCTTTAATTCGGGCAGAAAAGGAACCCAAATGTGCTGCTGCTTCAGATAGGCGCATTTGTGAGAATGCCTGGGGAAGAAAATACAGAAGATGATTAGCCTTCATCTAGATTTCAATGGTATTTATTCACTTCCAAAATCAGGATGAAAATGAAATTGGATGATTACAAAACTTCGTAAGAACCTACTCAAGAACATTAGAATCTACCAAGGAAAAAAGAAAGGCACGTTGAATGAGGTGGTTAGCTGGCATCAACACTGAACAAAATTTGGATGTCATATTACTCTCGTTTAAAATCACATTAATAGCCGGTAAATAACAGAATTCCTTTTACTGTCTCAAATAAATCTCTATTCACACTAGTAAGCGAAAAAGGACAAGAATTTAGAAAGAATGCATATTCATGCCTATACTAGCCACCCCATTCAACATAGAGATGAATTATCTAGAGCAATTAACAGCGGTGTAAGCAGACAATGTACCATGTGTAGAAAGTAGCCGAGTATATTAGTTAGGGATTTATTAGAATAGATTTCAGTATTTGTTTCTGTTTCTGTTTTTCCTTAATTAGATGTTGTAATTTTTCAGTTTCCTATTTTTATGGAATTCCTGATTTATAGGATTTCTAGTTTCCTATTTCATGGTCTGGTATGTCAGCCACGTTTGTATATATTAGGATGTAAATGATTTAATTTCAATTTCAATGAGAATCAGAATTCTTTTCCCGAATTCTTCATGGTATCAGAGCTTGGTCTCTGAACCCTAGCCTATCCCATTTTTCCCTCTTTCCATTGCCGTACTCTCATGACAAAATACGGCATGGCCTCACACTCATCTTCAGAAGTTACTTCCAGATCTGAGCCTAATCCTTCAGCCCCTATCACCTCCGATACTTCTACTCATCTTGTCACCCCTCATAAACTTCATGGCCATAATTTTCTTCAATGGTCACAATCTGTGTTCATGTACATCTGCGGTAGAGGAAAGGACGGACATCTCACAGGTGAAATTTCTGCACCAGCAACGACAGATTCCAGATTCCGAGCATGGAAAACTGATGATCACTTGGTCATGTCATGGCTAATAAATTCCATGACCACGGAGGTTGGAGAAAACTTTCTGCTATTTCGGACAGCCAAGGAGATATGGGAGGCTGCACGCGAAACGTATTCTAGCACTGAAAATTCTTCAGAATTATTTGAGATTGAGACCAGATTGTATGACTTACGGCAAGGAGAATTGAGTGTTACTCAATACTTCAACAATCTCACACGCTGTTGGCTGCAATTAGACATGTACGAGATTCATTCCTGGAAGTGTTCTGATGATTCCGCTTTGTACAGGAGGATTGTTGAACAGAAAAGGACCATTCGGTTTCTTCTTGGTCTCAATAAACAGCTAGATGAAGTCAGGGGGAGAATTATGGGAATTAAACCTCTTCCAACTACTCGGGAGGCGTTTGCAGAAGTTCGTAGGGAGGAGAGCAGAAAGAAACTGATGATGACAGACAATCACACCACAGCCGCTGTTGAAGGGTCAGCCTTGTACACTCACAATTCCTCCCAGAACAATACTCGGAAAGGACGACCATGGTGCGATCATTGTAAGAAACCTGGTCATGTCAAGGAGAATTGCTGGAAGATATACGGAAAGCCTACAGATTGGAAACCAGCTAGTAGGCGTAATGACAGAGAGAATCGTGCACATGCTGCCACCACAACCGACAACAATGCAGAATTGAGTCCATTCACCAAGGAGCAGATTGAGGCACTGCAGAAAATGATTGTGCAGGTTTCAAGTTCCGGGCAAGCATCACAATCACCTGCCGAACAGCCTACCAGTTTCTTAGCACACCAAGGTATCCCATCCTATGCTCTAATTATCCAAAATAGTGCATCAAAACCTTGGATAGTTGACTCGGGGGCCTCGGATCATATGACTGGAGACATCAACATTTTCAGAAATTACAGTCCATGTACTAGTCACTCTGCAGTCCGAATAGCTGATGGCTCATTCTCACCTGTAGCAGGAATCGGTTCAGTCCAATTGACAAAGGATCTTCAACTATACTCTGTCCTTTATGTTCCTAAATTAGACTGCAATCTACTCTCAATCAGCAAACTTACTCGTGACTTAAAATGTGTGACTAAATTCTATTCCAATTGTTGTGATTTTCAGGCAGTGGATTCGGGGAAGGTGATTGGCAGTGCTGAGATGCATGGTGGCCTATATTTGCTCAAAGAAAGTAATCTCCTCGGTAGACAAGTTCACCCGTCAAGTTGTTTTTCTGAGTCTAGTTTAAATTCTGTCAATCTTGTTTCCAATTCTGTGTCTAGTTCAAATTCTATTTCAGTTGAGAGTCAAGTCATGTTATGGCATTATCGCCTTGGTCATCCAAATTTTGCATACATTAAAAAGTTGTTTCCCCAATTATTTATCAATAAAAGTTCCAATTTTTACCAATGTGAAATTTGTCAGCTTGCAAAACATATTCGACATGTTTATCCTAGTTCACAATACAAGCCTTCACAACCTTTTTCTGTAATTCACAGTGACATTTGGGGACCCTCACGAGTAAAAAACATAAACGGGGCTCGATGGTTTCTCTCATTCATAGATGACCATACGAGAACAACTTGGACATTCCTTATGAAAGAAAAATCCGAAACAGCCACCATATTCCAATCCTTTCATTCCATGATTTCTACTCAATTCCAAAGCAACATTAAAGTTCTTAAAACAGATAATGCCAAGGATTATTTCAATTCTATTCTTGGCCCTTATCTTTCCAAGCATGGTATCATTCATATAAGCTCTTGTGTTGATACTCCTCAACAAAATGGGGTTGCTGAGAGAAAAAATAGACATTTGCTTGAAGTAGCTCGTGCCATTATGTTCTCTAAGCATGTGCCTAAACTTTTTTGGGGGGAAGCCATACTCACAGCCACATATCTCATCAATAGGATGCCTAGTCGAGTTCTGAAATTCCAAACTCCTCGTCATGTTCTCATAAAAACCTATCCACACATCAGCTCTTTTTCTTCTGACTTACCATTAAAGGTCTTTGGGTGTTCTTCATTTGTTCACATCCATCAACAACACCGCACCAAACTTGATCCCAAGTCTCTCAAATGCATCTTCCTAGGTTACTCCTCTAACAAAAAGGGGTACAAGTGTTACTCTCCAATCACTAGGAAAGTATACAACTCCATGGATGTTTCTTTTTTTGAAGATCAATCTTACTTTCCCAATTCTGAAATTCAGGGGGAGAACTCGAGGGAATATCAGATTTGGGATGATCTTCTCCAAACCCAAGCCGATCCTTCTTTAGCCCCAAACACTATGACTCTATCTTCCACTCATCCGACTCCAATCGAAGAACCAGAACCTGACCCTGTACCTGTCACAGAAACTGTCCCAATTCCGTCTCAACTTGACACTAATAGTCATGAACTTCGTGTCTATACCAGAAGGAGAAAACCAACCGAGCACATAGAGGACAACGTGCAGACCCGTGATTGTCAAGAACCAGAACCAAGTCCTCCTGCATTCGGCAATCACAATGGTATGGAACTCTTATCTCATGACTCTCTTGTGCCATTGGTTGATGACTCTAATCAGCCAATTGCCCACAGGAAAGGTGTTCGAGGGTGTACAAGTCATCCAATCGAGAAATATGTAGCTTATGGGAAGTTACTACCATCTTACAGGGCCTTTGTGTCTAATCTTGATAGTGTGCAGATTCCTAACTCTATTCAAGAGGCTCTTGAGGTTCCTGCATGGAAACAAGCGGTTGAGGAAGAAATCCGGGCTCTAGAAAGTAATGACACATGGACTCTTGTCAAATTACCTCATGGAAAAAACCCTGTAGGCTGCAAGTGGATATTCACTGTCAAGTACAAAGCAGATGGAAGCGTTGAAAGATTCAAAGCCAGGCTTGTAGCAAAGGGCTTCACGCAATCATATGGGATAGACTACCAGGAAACCTTTGCACCCGTTGCCAAGCTCAATACTGTTCGGGTTCTACTCTCTATTGCAGTGAATCAAGATTGGCCTCTATACCAACTTGATGTCAAAAACGCTTTCTTAAATGGGGACCTTGAAGAAGAAGTCTACATGGCTATACCTCCTGGCTTGGAGAATAGTTCGAACAACAGGTTGGTATGTAAACTGAAAAAATCCTTATATGGCTTGAAACAATCTCCTCGTGCTTGGTTTGACAGGTTTGCCAAGACTGTGATTAGAAATGGGTACAATCAGTGTCAAGCCGATCACACACTGTTTGTTAAAACCAATCCTGTAGGCAAGATAGCCATTCTCATAGTATATGTAGATGATATCATCTTGACAGGTGATAATTCGGAGGAAATTAGCAGACTCAAGAAGATGCTTGCAATAGAATTTGAGATCAAGGATCTCGGGACTCTCAGATACTTTCTGGGAATGGAGGTGGCTCGGTCTAAGGAGGGAATTGTGATATCCCAAAGGAAGTACATCTTAGACTTGTTAAGAGAAACTGGCTTCCTTGGGTGTAAACCTTTAGACACACCTATGGACCCCAACAAAAAGCCGAACAGAAATGAAGAAAGTAATCCAGTTGACAAGGGAAGATATCAGAGACTTGTGGGCAAGCTAATCTACCTGTCACATACAAGACCTGATATTGCCTACTCAGTCAGTGTAGTGAGCCAGCACATGAATAATCCGAGTGAGGTCCATCTAGAAGCAGTGAACAGAATTCTGAGATATTTGAAGATGACTCCTGGACATGGTCTGTTTTTCAAAAAATCTGAAAACCGTGAGGTTGTGATGTACACGGATGCTAGTTGGGCAGGAGAATTAACTGATAGGAGGTCAACTACTGGTTACTGTTCATATGTTTGGGGAAATCTCGTCACTTGGAGGAGCAAGAAGCAAGCTGTTGTGTCTCGGAGTAGTGCAGAATCAGAATATCGAGCTCTTGCACTAGGAATATGCGAAGGAATGTGGCTCCAAAGGCTATTAAGGGAACTTAAGATTGAGACTAAGGACACAATTAAAATGTTCTGTGACAGTCAAGCAGCTATTAGCATCGCCAAAAAACCCTGTGCATCATGACAGAACAAAGCACATTGAGATTGATCGACATTTCATCTCAGAGAAGGTCAACAACGGAATTGTCCAGCTAAACTATGTCTCAACAAAACTTCAGATTGCTGATATTCTCACCAAAGCATTGCCAAGGATCAGCTTCGATGAATTGAACTCCAAGCTTGGTTTGTATAACATATACAACCAAGCTTGAGGGGGAGTGTAGAAAGTAGCCGAGTATATTAGTTAGGGATTTATTAGAATAGATTTCAGTATTTGTTTCTGTTTCTGTTTTTCCTTAATTAGATGTTGTAATTTTTCAGTTTCCTATTTTTATGGAATTCCTGATTTATAGGATTTCTAGTTTCCTATTTCATGGTCTGGTATGTCAGCCACGTTTGTATATATTAGGATGTAAATGATTTAATTTCAATTTCAATGAGAATCAGAATTCTTTTCCCGAATTCTTCACCATGCATCCAAAGTTACGAGGATGCATGTTCCGCAAGTTAGAGGTGCATCATGGGTGGTAAAAAGTACCCACGTAGCGCCACACAGTCAAACCATAATAAAGAGAGTAATACATTGATTCTCTTATTTCTCAATATTATAAGTAAAAGATATGGCAAATAGGTCACTCACAAACCTGAAGAGCACGTATGAAAGGTAGGAGAGAACATGAAGGAAGGAACATTTCAAATGCCCTTAGTAAAGGCAAGAATAAGTGCTGTTCGCAAAGCACTGCAACCATCTTGGATAAAGAAACCTGCCCTTCATCAGAGTCACAAATTTCTATTTTTCTGTCCTCTTCAACCATAAAACCTTGTGCAACAAATGCTTGAGCACCCGCAGGACTACTTGAAATATTGGTAACTGCAGCATCGGAGAGATCTCCTGGTATGGATTCCATAATACGTCGACGTTTTGGATTCCTCCTGTTGTAATGAAATGTAAGGGATCTGCTTCCTGCTGGCAGAGAATTAGTAGCTTCAACTGCTGCTCCAACATTATCGGCAATCTGGGAAGCAATATCATTTACCTTGATGGATGATGTTTCTCTGAAAGAAATAAAGCCAAGAGTAAGAACTACATTCTTTAAGTTTTCAAAAACAACAGTTTTATAAAGAGAAGATGGTTTTTAGCACTCGTATCCCTGGAACTTTAATAGTTGGAGTTAATTTCTACTTGGAAATTTAGCGACTAAATTGCCAAAAAATAAAAAATAAAAAGGTTTGGGGACAAAAGTGCCCAACCAAGAAGTACAAGGGGGTATAGGTGTTAAAACCCACAAAAATTTTAAAACGAGAAGCAGGAGATAAATTCATATGGCGCTTTTGCTTCAAAATGCAATACCGCTCAAGTATATCATAAACAAAATGCCATCAAAAGCGCAACCAAGAAAGCATTATTCATATATATAGGCATCATTGGAAACCTCGCTGCAGTAATTTCCAGCCACACTGTCAAGCAAGACAATGGAGAGATATCCGAAAAGCATGATGCAATCATTGCCAAAATCGACCAGGATAAGTCCTTCGCTTTCTTCAAGAGGGCCTCTCCAGGATTTTTCTGATTCTCACATTCTGCTAAAATTCTAAAGAGTTCAACAGGATAGCAAATTTGTTCATCTGAAAAGGAAGTTTCGGTCCTTTTCTCTGAGTTATCTGTATAAGAAGAGGTGCTGGCTTTTTTCTTGATTGCATGCTCTTCAAAACTGTTAATATATGGGTTCTAAGACGTGGATCACTAAACTCCTTCGATGCCTGAAAAATTGAGATGTAACAGGATAAGTACTGCAACTTTATATTATGTTAGATATTTATAGTTCTAAACAACATAGAACTGTGATGTCTTACCACTTGGATTACCACGTCGAAAGGATACCCTCTTAACTGAGCTTCAGACAAGAATCCAACCTGAAAGAAAGAAAAAATAAAACATAAGTGGCATAATAAGATTTGATTATGATGAATTTCACAGTTGTAATCCACTACAATGGAAACATACCCAATCATTGTCTCTTGCCAGTGCAGCAAGGTATTTTGTGCTCAAGGGAAGTTGATGCATCTGACAGAAAACAGTAACTAAATTCCAGTGCTGGCTAGCAGCTTTTTGTTGGGATCTCAAATCAACTCCATCGCCATTTCCACTCATAAGCCAAGATCCACATGTATTTCCATCCACCATCCGAGGGAGGCTCGCCTTCTCTAAATGATGTAGGACAATAATGAGGGCTCGTGAAGATTGTTTACCAGCAACTAAACTCAGAGTTTTCTTTTTCTTTGTAATGCTTGCACTATCCTGATGCAGATAATCGTCTGCCAGTGCTCGAGCAAGAGACTCCACTATATCACCTTCACGGGAAACTGCATGAAATGCAGATCCCGTGTCATTGATTTCACTGGACTTGTAGTAAGAAGATATCCGTCTCAAGGCAGCAATATCCACACGAAGCATGCTAGCAGATAAACCACAAAGCTCCAGGACGAAAGCACATGAAGCTACCAAGATGGAATCCTCGAAATGCGTAATAGCAAGTGGCATAACCTAAAAAGTTAAAGTGCCAAAAGAAATGCTCAAGACAGATTTCAGTAACATCAAGAAAAAAAATAACATGACTCTCAATGTTATGTAATAGTTATTTGTTTTTATTACTAATATTATTATGACAAGAAACAGAATCAGACTTTTATCAGGAAAATATGAGAACAAAAAAACCAAAGGAATATGAGCAATTAACTGGGAAATAGCAAAAACAAAACAAAACAACACAAAACAAAAAGAAAAAACAAAGCACAAAACAACAACCTAGAACAGGTGAAAACAATCTAGAACATGATGCTAAAGCTTTCAAATGAAATATGAAAGCAACAAAGGAGAATCCTGAATACCTGGAAATATTGTACATTATTTCTTATAAAAGGATTCAAAATGAACAAATTAATGACATAAAGAAATAAAGCAAAATAGAGAGACATCAATCCTTACCGATGAAAGAAGAGACCCTTCAGTTTCTGTTAGAGGTGCAAGGAGTCTTTGCAAATCTGACTGGATATTTGTTTGTCCATGTGTTGATTCACCTGACTGCCCTTCTGATTTTAATTTTGAACTCTAATACCGAGAAGACGGTTAAAAGCAGACAAGGCTCGTCCTCGGTGCAAGTGGTGCTCAAGACCAAGTCCAGTTTCCTAAGCCAATACAAAGATGAGAAGCAACTATAATGTCATATTAAAGATTTCGCTCTCTCCTTTTTTTTTTTGGGATGAATAAAAGATTTCAGAATCATGTAGGAAGCCTAGTTACACTACATTTTAGAAACATGTGGCCAAAGAAAAAAATAATAAGAGGTACATTGAGAGAATAAAATGTCATCATTGTAACTCTACTCAAACCAGATTCTCTAAAGTCCGTATGATTACTAGAACTAAAGATATTATTTTTTTCTTCCTTCCTTTTCCTCTTGCCATTTTGGTAAATTGTCAATAGCAAACTACCCAATTAAACAATATATGTGTCCTAGATATGAACGGAAGCATGCTTTTCTTTCAAACTGTTAACAATGTATAGAACAGGACTTATCTTTTCAAAAACGCAATGAGAACACATACCTCAAGTGTAGGATCATAGAGTTCCTCTTCAATGTGCTTTTGGATGGTTGCTTCCCATGAGATTGCATTGATCTCAGCATGCTCATCAACATTTGCGAAAAAATCAATCTCCCTATGCCGCAAAGTTTCTCCAGGTCGCAAACCTGATAGTGATTGCCAACCAAGAGGACCCTATATTACCATGCAAACAAGGTTAGTCCAATAATTAACCCAAATAAAACACATGAAAATGCTATATAAAGTGCAGAGAAAGCTCAATTGGTTACAAGCAACTCATAAAATAACTGATTTAAGCCTATTCATTTATGAAAAAGACATGGACTATATAGAGAGCGCAAAAGGTACAAATCACAACTTAATGCACAACAAAAACAAAAGAAAACCTGGACATAAAGCTGAACCAATCTTCGCACAGCCTTAGGAAACCAGCAAGGGAGCATTTGAAGTAGTGAAGTATCATGTCCAGAAGAAAAGAAGATGTTGTCACGCCAATTTAGATAGTCTGACAAAACTGTAGCACCATGTTGTACGTTGTAAGCAACAGTTAAAGCAGCTATGATAATACAAACTAAACATTAATACGTATAGTATAACACATCCATGTAAAAGGTTAAGGCTGAAAGCTAACCATTATTTGCTTTGTGATCCAAAAAACTAAAAGTTGAATCTTGCCCAAAACATGCTGACACAAACGTGCGCCACAATGTAGGAAAGCTTTGTAACGTGGGCTTGAGGTTCTCCAGTGTGCACTGGGCTGAGGAATTAATGTGCCTCTTTACGCCACCACTACTCAAGCAATTCTGGATAGGGGCAGGGGCATACATTAGCGTTGCTAAAGCAGCCAATTCTCCCCCTCCTTCTGCAATGTCATCAACAGTACGAATAATTTCATCCATTTCAGGAACATTAAGATTTGTAGTAGGAACTAAACCACGGGATGTTACTGAACGAGCATTAGAGAATGACGCATCATACTCGCGCCCCTTTACCCGAGATAAGAGCAACCATTTTGCCCATTCACAATCTCCCTGGGAAATGCATTCGATGAACAGAAAACCCATAAAATTAGATACAAAGATAGTATGTCACGACTGATTAACAAACAAGACTTAAAATGTTTAGGTAACACTATCAGAGAGCTTTCATCCTAATATTAGGGCTAATAACATAAAGGAAAACGAACTAAAATATACACTTGTAAACTGAAACTAGCATAAAAAATGCTTTTATTTTATAAGAAAGCTCAAATGATGAAAGTGTAAATAGGCAAGGAAAGGTGCATGAAATTATTACATCAAAATGTTAAAATAAAAACATGTTTGCGCATCAAAAGAGAGGGAAAAAAAAGGCAAGAAACATATCCATATGTTCTTCACATTGCAATCATCTATACAAAGATAAGCGTTCAATGCCCAGTTATTGTGTTTCAATGGCAAGTTCATTCGATTCACACACAAATGAAACCTTAAAGTTGCATATAAACAATAACACAAGACACGTATAATATCGCTCACTGGAATTTTAGGAACTTACTGCAGCATCCTGTAGTGAAGAAGTGAACCAGTATCTAGAACCAATTTGTGTTGGTCCAGATAAAGGTCCAAAAGGTTTGGCAAGTTGCACTGCACACAGTAATGTACAAGTACTCTATGAAGAGCTTGCACCGTATCAGTATCAATAGCTCCACCATCTGCTAACTTCAGATCTGGCAAACTCTCAACAAAATCATCGTTTAGAGGAATCTCATATCTGCTTGTAATAAAGCCTGAACGGGCGATAAGAGGTACTATCTCTTCAGTGCCTTCCCAACATTCCTTTAGAAAAATAAGTTTCTTCCAAGCTTCTCTTCCATGTGCATTTTTAACCAAGTAGAGCCCACATCATTAGGCGGTAACCTTAAAATTTTTACATTAGGAACATCCGTGCATGCAGCATCCAATTCTTCAAGAAGCACATGTAATTGGCCCGCTTAGAAGATCCAGGATCGCATTCTACTGCTGGACCAGGCTGCAGATTGTCCAAGCTGATTTGGAGGCTTCGAACTACTAAGCTATGTTCAGGAATTAGGTCCAACAGTTTAGAGACCTCTTCCCAGTCACCACGGCCCATGTAGTAATCTAGTTGTGATTCCCATAGTACGTTAACATCCATAACTGAAGACTGATCCAGTACTATCTGTACAGGAAGAGATTTATGAACCAATCAACATTTTCAGAGAGTGAACAACAAAAAATATTACAATCAAACAAGAAATGTCCCTTTCCCTAGACAAGGTTAAAGGGCTGTAAAAATTCAAAAGGTCGATCAAAATCAAGAAAACAATCGTTACAATCTTTAAAAATGAGTTTAGGACTTGGCTCGTCTTGGTGGAATTATTTTCTAATATCTGGATATTTTTGGATAAGAAAAATCCTTTCATTGATGAAAAACTAAATAGAAAGGAGAGAGGATGAGAGATCCTCAAAAAGCAGAAAGTATCTACAGGCAAAACAAGAAAAATAAAGAAGAGATAGCAGTAACACAGATTGGAAACACAAGTGGGAAAATTATACAAAAGATAGCTTACACGATCAATTTTCTTTGGTCCCAGACATTGCACCAGACAGCAGCTGCAGCCCAGTATCCAACACCAACATTATCGTCATCAACACAGGAACAGAAGGGTTTTCATTGATATCTGCCCATGAACCTAAAACAACTCCATCAACTTCACTACACTCGAGGACAAAATTGTTGCACACACTAGAAGGCAACAGGCGCAAATAATTCTCCTTCCTGATTGTGAACTTGCTGGAACCTCGTGTATTCTTTCTGGCGTCCAATGAACGTTTTCCAGAAGCTAATGCTAGGGTAGAGGCTCTTTTGAAAAGAAAAGGGAAAAAGAATAGTCAATTTGAAGTTGCGAAAATATCATATGTGCTTCAACTGAAATCACACTACAAGGAATTGCAAGATGTGTGACTCATATAGTTTACATACCTCAACAAGTGAAATTCTATCCATTATCTCCCACTCATGTGATCCCAGGTAACCATATCTTTTCATCTCCTCAAAGATTTGCACACGAAGAGATCTCCTCATTGTTCCAAACAATAACTGCTTGAGGCTGGTTTCAACATCTTCTCCAAGCCTTTGCAACGTTGCAACAGCAAGTCCAGTTTCACCCTGTTGTATGTTGACA